>JBBHKE010003354.1:0-69353 GCA_037447655.1 Zygnema cylindricum | reverse complement strand
CCACAGCGGACATGTTGGCTCAAGTTCTTCGAGAGTTAGAGAATGTCAGATTACAGAATGCTCATCTGAGCGACACCGTCGCAACCTTAGAATCTCGTCTTGGTGAAAGACCTCATGGAGGCGTGGAGAGAGACTCGAGGAGGCCTAAGTTAAGACTCCCCGACGAGTTTGACCCGGCCAGGCACAAGAACCTTGCTGCATGGTTGTTCTCCATTGCGAATTATCTCGAGAATTTTCCTAGCTTGTCCGACCGTGAGAAGATTCACTACGCGGGTGGTCTTCTTAAAGGGGCAACGGGAGCATGGTGGAGGACGGTGGTTGAAAACAAGGAGATACCGGCTGATTAGACCCTTTTCATTGAGCTCCTCCGTGACTCTTGGCAACCCGTCAATTATCTCGAGAATTTTCCTAGCTTGTCCGACCGTGTGAAGATTCACAACGCGGGTGGTCTTTTTAAAGGGGCAGCCAGAGCATGGTGGAGGACGATGGTCGAAAACAAGGAGATATCGGCTGATTCGACCCTTTTCATTCAGCTCCTCCGTGACTCTTGGCAACCCGTCAATACGGTTAAGGTTGCAAGGGATAAAATGGCAGTTTTGATGCAATGTACCTCGGTGATGGACTACACGCAGCGGTTTTTAGAATGCAAAGTTCAAATACCCACAATGAAGGAGGCGGGCGCGGATCGCTACTTGAAAGGGTAAAACCTCCATTCGTGGGGATGTGGAACAATGGTCGCCGGAAGTAATGACTCCTAGCCTTCGCACTTCCGATTTGAACGGACCGGTCGTGATTCACCTTGGTCTATCACTTTGGGTCGAAAAAAGTGACGGGAAGGTCGGTGATGATGGTCCAACCCCATGGGCTCAAATACAATGAGGATGAAGGTGGTCGGCGAGGAAGAAGTCTGGGCTAAACCAATGACTTGTCCAGAGCTCCAATGAGGAAGCAAACGGCTTATTTTCCAATGCGATTCTAACATAAGGAAATAAAAGAAGGTCAAAAGAAACTTAATCATGAGGTTAGCTGGTGAAGGGGGAGATCCTATATTTCAATTCAGATCAGTGGCGGGCAAGCACAAATGGACTCCAGCGCGTCGGGGAACTTCATCAATGAGATGACGGTAAAAAAGTTGAAACTTCTTCTGGTGGTTCTATCGGATTGTCAGACAATACAATTGGCCGACAGAAGTACCCTTTGATTACTCATCGCACTCCGAGGTTACACGTCGAAATTGGGAAGTTTCACTGGTTTGACACCCTTAATGTATTACCGCTTGGAGACCATAAAGAAAACTTGGGGAAACAGTGGCTGCAAAAGTGGAACCCGACGATCGATTAGAGTAGTAGTAACATGAGAGTAAAGAATGGTGAAAAAAAGTTTGAAGAAAAGGTGGGAGCGGCTGGTAAGGGATTGGAAGAGGGGCGCCTGCTTTCGGCCTTACAGCTTAAGAAGGCACTCAAGAAAGGGGAAACAATTGATATGGCGGGCGTCCAACCTATGGAGGAGACGAAGGAGGGGATTCGAGAGGAATGGAGTAATAAAGATTCTGACTTTGACTCAAAAGGAGGTGACGACACCAAAGTCTTTGGTAGAGGCCTTGGAAGTCGTGACAAAAATTCTCTAGGAGTATGTTGATGGCTTTCCCCCGAAGCTCCCAAAAGGTTTACCTCCGAAGCGCGAAGTAGACCACAGGATAGAGCTTGTTCTCGGAGCAGTACCCCCGGAAAATCGGATGTACAAGATGAGCTACACCGAATTAGATGAACTCAAAAAGTAACTTGCGGAGTTGGTCGAAGCCAGAGCAATCGAACCGAGCAAGTCACTGTATGAAGCCCCCGTCTCTTCGTGAATAAGAAAGATGGAGGTTTTCGTATGTGTGTGGATTACCGAGCGCTAAATAAGTTGACGGTGAAAAATGCGTACCCTCTACCAAGGATAGATGAATTGTTAGACAAGTTTAGAGGTGCCGAATATTTTTCGAAGGTCGACTTACGAAGTGGTTATCACCAAATCAGAATTGCTGAAGAAGATGTGGAAAAGACCGCATTCCGAACTCGGTACGCTCATTTCAAATTTCTAGTTATGCCATTTGGGTTGACCAACGCGCCGACGACCTTTATGCACTTGATGAACTCAATCTTTCGACAATATTTGGACGCCTTCGTAATTGTCTTCTTGGACGGCATCTTGGTGTATAGCAAGACGTTGGAGAATCATGTGGAGCACCTGCGAACGGTCTTACAAGTCCTTCGGGAGAACAAGTTATACGTGAAGAGGAGTAAATGTGACTTCTTAAAGAAGAAAATTGAGTTTTTGGGTCATGTGGTGAGCCGAGATGGGATTGCAGTGGATCCGAATAAAACTAGGGCAGTAAAGGAGTGGCCGAAGCCGACTAACGTTACGGAGTTACGGAGCTTTCTTGGATTATGCTCCAACTATCGCCGTTACGTAGAAGGTTTCGCAAAAATTGCTGCACCACCCACAGACTTACTTAAGAATGACAAACCTTATGAGTGGAAATCGGCGCAAGGGGCAGCCTTTGACACGCTAAAGGAGCGGTTGGTTACCGCGCCTGTATAAGCTGTTCCCGACCCGGAGTTACCTTGGACGATAATTACCGACGGTAGCGATACGACTATTGGAGTGATCCTTATGCAGGATCAGGGCAAGGGCCTTCAACCCATTGCCTACGACAGTCAGAAATTAAAGGCAGCGGAACTTAACTAGGCCACGCATAAAAATGAGACAATAGCAAATATTAACACGTTGGAAGTTTGGAAATGTTACGTCCAAGGGAAGCGGATCACCATCATCACCGATCATCACGCCTAACAATATCTTCAGACACAGCCAAAGTTGTCAAAGAAACAGGTGTGATGGATGACGTTTCTTCAGACCTTCGGACCGGAGTAAACTATTGAGTATAAACCGGGCAAGACTAACCTGGCAGATGCGCTGTCGAGAAGACCAAGAATAGTTGCGCAAGTGACCAAGCAAGGTTCGCAATCATCGCAGGATCGAAGCGAAAGTTCGGTGAGCAAGGACACCGCAGCGTCGGACAAAGCGCAGGATCCAACAATCAGCGTAGTGACAAGTACGGTACAAGTGGATGATCAGTGGCTGCATAGAATCAGGGCCGCATACGACAAAGATAATGCTATCAAAGAACTGGTTAAACAGAAGGTATTGGTTAGAACCACCAACGGTATATGGCGGTACAGACCAAGTCAAACAACGAGACTATATGTTCTGACAATCCAAGAGTTACATCATACAATCATAAAATTTAGTCATGACGAGCCGCTCAGTGGACATTTCAGACGGGATAAAACAATCGCACGCGTTGCTAAGGCGTATTATTGGCCGAACATGACTCGGGACATTGCAGAATACGTCAAGACATGCGACTCTTATAATTGAAAGAAAATGAAATCGGGTCATCAAGAAGTGTTGCAACCTCTGCCGATACCATCTATCCCTTAGGAAGCGATTTCGTTGAACTTCATCGTTGCTCTTCCGTTGACTCGGGAAGGCTATGACTCCATCTTCATTGTCGTAGATTATCAGACGAAAATGGCCCATTTCCTCCCCACAACAACCACAGCTTCGTTGACTCGGGAAGGCTATGACTCCATCTTCATTGTCGTAGATTATCAGACGAAAATGGCCCATTTCCTCCCCACGACAACCACAGCTACAGCTCGAGATGTGGCAAACTTATTCTTTCGGGAGATTTTTTCCGCCATCACGGACTTCCGAAAAAGGATCGTCAACGACCGTGATAGAAAGTTTGTTAGCCACTTCTGTAGAAGTATGTTCGAGTTGTGCTGAACGCAGTTGGCCATGTCTACGGCTTATCACTCTCAGACCGATGGTTGGACCGAAAGGGTATACAGGACTTTGGAGGAGGCTTTACAGGCGTATGTATTGATGCACCAAACGGATTGGGTGAACCATTTGACGGCGATTGAAGTGTCGTATTATAGTGCGGTGCACTCGTCCAGTAATACTATGCTATTTTCCGTCAATGGGCGACAACCCATCCTTCCCCAAAATTTATTGGTCACGGATTGCCCTACGCCCGCAGCTTTGGACTTTGCAAAAACGCTGCAAGGAAATCTGGAAAAGATGACGAAGGCCCTCCTGCTTGCAAAGGACCGTCAAAAGTCGAAGGCCGACGTTCACTGGAAGGACATCGTCTTTAGTGTGGGTGATAAGGTTCGCCTTAATATGGCAAACATGTCATTACCGGGTGCCCTCTCCAAAAAATTGGCACCGAGATTTTCGCGATCATTCACTGTTATTTTAAAGGTGGGAGAGGTGGCATATAAATTAAATATTCCGAATGAATGGCATATCCACAATGTTTTCCATGTTTCCCTACTCAAGCCGTTTCGCGACCCCGATTCGATTTTTCCTAATCGACGCCCGCATACCCCATTACCGCCCATTAATGGTTCCTCGGACGAGTACCAGGTGGAGGAGATCCTTCAGTTGCGTCGCCTTAAAAATTCTAACTCCACACAATATTTGGTGCGTTGGAAGGGCTACGGAGTTGAAGACGATTCTTGGGTGGACGAGAAGGATCTGCATTCACCCCATTTGCTGCGCCGGTTTACGGAGAGTTTGGACACTCAGCTTAATTGGAAGGGCAATCGCAAAGGACCCGATAGAGGAACGAATCGCAATGTCGCAACCATCGCAATAATCTTGGGGACTCAGCGAAGGAACGCAGCGGCGATAATAACGGACCGCAGCACTATGGTTGCGCAGCCACCGAAGCAAAGCATAGCAGCGGTGCTGTTAGATAATCGCAACGCCACCGCTGCACTGACAAGAAATTGCAAGAGCGTAATTGTGCATCACAACATTGGTGACATCGAAACCGCGGTTTCTTCGTAGCAACGCAATTTAAGAAATGTTGGACGTTGCGATACCCTCACACGCTGCGATATTTGGAAAAGTCCAACAGTGAAACCCTCAACCCTCGCGGGTAAAGCCGCCATCAACCTTCGCGACCAACCTAGTCGAAGCAATTTGGAGAGCATTTCGTTCTGCACAGCTAGCTTACCTTCACTTCTCGAATTACCTGAATTATCCTGCACAACAACATCCATGGCGTCGTTGTCTTTGCCACCACCGAAAAAGAGGAGACTTGTACGGGTAGGGTAAGAGGATATGTTGTCTTTTGGAAATCTTTCACTCTCAGAGCTGCGCAGCAGCGCAACTCCTATATAGACAGAGCAGCACAGCTGCTATACAGACAGAGCAGGGCAGCAGCACAGCAGCACAGCAGCAATGCAGCGCAGCAACGAAGTTACAACACAGACAGGACAACGCAACCACGATTATATTTGATATGGTCCGTATGGATAACGCAGCCTCTAATATTCTTAATGTGATTCTATACAGAATAGAGCAACTGCGATAGATACGATTCTAGTCAACTTAGTGGGTAACTCAGTGGTAACTTAGTGGGTAACTCAGTGGTAGCTTAATTATAGCTCAGTGGTAGCTTATTGATAGCTTAGTGGTAGCTAAGATTAGTGGTAGCTTGGTGGTTTGACGTACCACTCAAGTACACTTGTATTATCAGTTCAACACCAGTATAAGACTTAGGACTAAGAACATGTTATGTATCCAGACTTCCAAGTAGTAAAACTGCAGACAGTTTTTGGGAAACTTCTGAGTATTATATCTTGAGTGTTGTCGGGTCAAATCTGCTATAACTTTGGGAGTTGTCACTGTTTATGCTACTCTATATTCTGATAGAGTTTTGTAAGGTTTGGATGCTTGTATAAGAATTGGTGAGCACTTAAGAACAACTATTTGGTAGGATTCTTGATAGCTTCTAAGACTGTATCATGTCTACTTCTACTACTACTGCTGCTCCTCCACCTGCACCGGTGGTTGTAGAACAACAGGTTATGGGCCTGTCATCAAGAATTCCTATCTTTTCCGGGGATAAGTATGTTTACTGGGCGGATATGGTGGAGACACATTTTGAGAATGTCAATCTTTTAGATATATTGAAGAATTCCTTGCAGCGGGCTCGAGTTGCCATGAAACACGTTTCTTTCAAATTGAGGAAGGTACCTTGGTGGGAACCGGCGGATGAGGAAATAGATGGAGCACAACAAATCAAAGCACCCAAAGCTCCCCAAATATGGGCACCAGAAGCACCTGCACCGCCGGCCATTCCGCCGCAACCAGAAGCACAAGCAGCTGCACCAGAGGTAGAGGAGGACCAAGTTCGGGAGCGAATCACCCGGAGACGCTTGGCAGCGGCGAACCATCACATTGCGCTGCTGGAGACTCAATGTGAGCAGCTCCAAAGTCAATTGGACACTCTGTGATAAGAATTCGAGGAGTATCGTGAGGAGACATACGGGATACTCTAGCAACTCCGGTTCCCTTGAGTAAATGAGGTTTAGCGGGACGCTAAATCCTTAGTGGGAGGCACTGTATCAGGGTTACAGAGAATTGTACACTATTGTTAAAGACAAGGATGCGGTAGTTGCGGTTCGAGAGCAGCGCAGCTGCGACGCCAAAGTAGAGCAACATAGCAACGTAGCAACTTAGTATTCTAACATAGCAACGCAGCGTAGCAGTATAGCAACGCCGCAGAATGTAGATTTGACTACATTGTTCTAGAAGATAGTTGGATACATCGTGGTTGACCGAGAAGGTCCACGTATACATTGTTGTTTTGGAAGATTCAGTTTCGTACTTGCGTGCGCGTGTTTTCGTGCGTACGTATTTACCGAAATTAATGTGGTGGCACGAATGCATTTTCGGGTTAAGGGAGAAGTGAAATTAATTGAAGTTCGACGTACGGAAGTACGAATTGAGTGACGCGAACAATCATATGTAAAAGTACGGTTCGCGTAAGTGAAATGGACGGCGGATCGCGAAACGATCCGATGTATGATATTCGAAGTATGTAAAATCGTAAAATTGTACGTCGCACGTACGAAACATAATGCGACAGGTGACATTTATTACATGGGACGCCGCCGGTACGGAGCGTCGTATTAGACAGGTGTACTTTAAGTTGTCGCTTATTGCGACATGCATTTATCGAAAATGACGTGTACCTTAAATGCGACAAGGCGCATTTATGACGAAGTACGTGATTTCGGTACGGACAGAATTAGATCGTACGAATTGATTTCGGCAAGTTGGTCATGGTACACGTGGAGGGCGAATGTCGTCTACCGATATTTTCAAGGGATCTCATTATCTTTAATGACGCATTATCTAGTGGACCGTACATATGCGATGTCGGTTCACTACGTGGACTTATCGACAAGTGACTAAGCAAGTTGTCACTTATGACGCGGATTTTTGGATGCGTCGGTGTAAATATTTGAAGCATCAATGTTTTGTCTTATTTGAATTAATGATTTAGTGTTGATTAAAATAGTTATATTTTAGGTGATCAATGAGGATATCGACAGTTTAATTGTGTGTCTTTATGTGTCGTATTTGCAGACAAGTGTACGCTTACGATTGCTTGACTTTCAGGTGTACGCTTACGATTAGTTTACTCTTACTAAAAGGTTATTATGCGTAAATAGGATTTAATGACAGTTACGTAATTTACGTTGGTTATTTTGACACTTAGTGATTTGTTAACAGCTCACAAGTGTATATATAGATTTGAGCTTCATTAGAATAATAATCAATGCTGGTTAGTAAAGTGGGGACCGAAGATGTAGACTTTTAGGGTTGCCGATTAGGTCATGCATTTGAGTAATATGTTTATTGATATACTTTTGTTTATCTAATGTTTATGTGAGATTGCACTCTTTTTGTTATTATTTATTTATGTTATTTTATGTTTGTTTGATATGCATTATTTATGCATTTGTCCTAGGGTTTGCTTATGTTGATTATTCCATCAAACCTTAGATGTTGTCATAGGGTTTATTTATGTTGATTATTCCATGAAACCCTAAATGTTGTTTGTTGCGTCTGTGTACGCATATGGAGGATGCATTTCAAATGATTGTTCGTCGACCTATTTTTGCTTAGCTTTTTGCATGATAGTTTGGGTCGCTTCTGCGGTCTATTTTAGACCAAAGAACAACATACATAGGGATAGTACCTAGTTGACTAACAGCTGATTAGTTTAAATAGTGTAGTAAACCTAGTCAACAATAGACTCTTTTGGGAAAACCTTCGTAGCAAACTTTCAACTTGTAATCTTCTTCCGAATAATAAAGCTCAACCCTTATCCGTGTGTGTTGTGCACTGTTGCTGTTGCTACGAGGAGATCCTTCGAGTCTCTTCGCTGTGCATTGGGGTGTGTTGTGGTGTACTTTGTCCCCTTTTACAGACAAATATACATTAACTGTTCTTAAAATTACTCAATCACAAGCAAGCTGTTTAAATTAGCCGCATAAATGATTCCAAAATTGGGAAAAACAAAAATTAAGGAACGGCGTGAAACAAAAATTCTAGAAGTCTCGTACTAAAAACTTAACTCGAATGAAACAAAACAAAACAAACCGTGTATAGAAACGTACCCACACAAAAGTAACATTTTAAACTAAACGAAACAAAATGTGCAACGTGACGTAAAGTCACACTCTTCGCAAACAATAGTGCGACGTCGACATTGACATTTTTTTTTTGCAGTGGCGGCTATGTATTGAATTTTAGTCCTTCAAAGTAATAACTTAATCATTTCTTGAATTGATATGTATCAAAGAGGTTGCTGCCTTCCAGAAATTCAAATGTTACTGGATTTAGCCAATAATGCAATTGATTTGGATATTTAACATATACACTCACATTATATCATTCAATGACTAATATAAGCCCATGTGAAAGACATGGACTGTACAAATTCACTAAGAAATCACGATTATAAAACCATCTGAATACATTAGAAAAAAAAAATTTGACAAATAGAACATGGGTGTAAGGAAATTAAAAGAAAAATAAAGACGAAATAAACTAGCACACAAATAGGGGCAAGAAAACAAACATCGTTGGAATGAACCACAAGTGAAAAAACAAAACAAAGTGCACCCGAAAACAAAAACTACCTAGTCTAACCTTGAAATAGCTAAAGAAATACTAAAGGCGACCCTCAAAATCCCTTAAGCTTGACTTTGTATACAGAGGGAGTTTCCAAACACGTCGACGATCCATAATAGCAATAGCAAGTCAAAAGAGGGAAAAAACTTGCACTTGTTGTAGAGTCATAGATAAATGGTAATGATGTACAAATATAAGAGAGGGAGGACAACAAAGGCCTCTCCTCTTGAAAGAATGCCGACGACGACAAGTACGGAGAGACCTAGCTAAAGCAACCCCCAAACAACCAAACATCTTAGCCCGTCATCAAAACAAAGTTATCTATAGCGTCACGTTGTTTTTTAGAATTTCACGGGAGTCAAAGTGGGCTTATTTTATCTTAAATCAAGTCAATTAAAATTTTCAAATCCCACAGCTGAAAATTTTCAATAACCTAATTTAATGATCCCATTAGATATGTACCATTTGTTGTACGTTAGGCCGTTTTATTATCTTCCGCAATTTTATCTTAGATCGTTTGCGGCCTAGAGAGTTTTTTGAATTACTTTCTCGTGAAATTCGTCGTCTCCAACGTTGTTAAAAAAACGTTCGTCCGTCGACATCAGCCAGACGCATTAGTAGTTACTGTCCGTTTATGTTGAACTTCCATCAGCGAAAACATGGGGTACTTTAACGGATTTTGTATGTTTTCGTCTCATGTCGCATTACATGGATTTTGTATGTTTTCGTTTCATGCCGCATTATATCATTCCATCAAATGAAAAGTGGGGTAGTTTACAGAAGTCGGCGCCTATTCGTACCATTTCGTACCGCTTATTTTGTTTTTATTAGCGAACATCATTACAGAATCTTGCCAAAATTCTCCAAAGGTCTGGGAGGTAACAATGACCGTTGGATTTGTTTTCGCGAAGCATTCGCTTTGAAAGTTTATGTAAATGGTAATGTACCTCGTCACCATCGCGGTACATCACCATTTACAGAAAAATTTGAGCAGCGACACGTTGGATAATGAACATACGTGTCAAGACGGTAACCAACGGAAATCTAAAAATTTTGCACATGATACGTCCATTCAAAAATCCTAACCGAAATGACAAAAGTAATCTCGTAACGAACTTTTGTCACGCTATTTTTGTTAGCTCCCATTCCTCACACTATTTGTGGCAGCGCTCATTCGTCACACGAAAAAACAAAAAAGTCAAAAACCCTAAAAAAATGAGTTGGTATCTGACAAGGCGTTTGCAAAGAGTACAAATATTATGTTGTACGATGCCCTGGTCCGCACGTTCATGGTACGCAAATGATGATTTCAAGTTGAAGTTGGTCGGTGAGAAAAATATTTGACGATTTTCAATATACGATCTTATCCTACGTGGTACCATTTAATTTTGAGCACGGAGATAACAGACTCTACGCGATAGAACATCGTTCAAAATGTAGCATCCTGTAATGTTGGCCATACGATTGTAGAATTTTCTGATGGAACGCCACCCTAAGGGTATAATTCCATTAGACGAAAAGTGTGGTTCATTACTGGACGCCCTACAAGTTTGTACATATTCGTACCACGCCGTTAGACGAAATATCGTTTCTGGAAACTTGTCGGGAGGCTCCAATGATGTAGGCGTAATTCCTGGCCGTTGGATATTCCACTTTTTCAGATCCGCGAAGCAATCGCGCACATCATCCAGTGTGACGATACTCTCCTCGCAAGGAGAGTTGTACGATAATAAGATGTGTACCATCGGTACACGTGAAAAAGCAAAAAAATATCCGCTTTGAATAAGCGATCACAGGTCTACACGTCGTATAGGTCATATGCCTACGTGGTACGGTCCATGTGCCGCCTGCCACGCTATATGTAGGTGAGCAGAAAATATTTTTGCACGCTCCGTTAGACATCCACCGACATTCAAAGTTTGCAGCGACCTTCAAAGTTTGCGGCGTCTTTATGCCATTCTGGTTCGAAATTTAAATTTCCATTTTCAAAACAAAAATTCGACCGCAAACTTTACGTACGAATCAATAACTACCTCTCGTCGTACATATATTTTGTTCTAACTTTCCGTTTGAAGATTTTCTTTAATATTTTTAAATCTGGACTCTAACCTACGTGGCGCCAATCATAATTAAGGAAGGTTTGTTACTGGCCCGACAAAATGGAATAGTCTTCCAGTAAACGCTGCCATTAGAATTTTCTATAAATTTAATGGGACCGCTTAATGGAATTCTACCCTAAGATAAAAGATTTCCTTTATTATCATTATTTTTTAAACATCTTTACGAAATCGATCAAGGTTCTCCAAGCACCCATGAGCTAACATTGAACATTCAACGCTATTTATTTCCGCATAGGCGAAGCTATTGCTCCCATGCAGACTGTTCTCAAGTATGGTGGCAGCTACATACGTGTACATTGTGCAACACTGAGACCTCTATAGGTCCTCAGAGTAGGTAGCTCACACGAAGCCTCTAGGATAACCTTGACCCCTTTGTGTTTCAGCAAGAATAAATGCCACCATGGCAAAGAAAAACTCTGACCAACTTCACCCTTGTGAAGGTAGGTCTCCCCTGTGTTGATAGCAAAAAGAATCTCTGAATTTTCTCCCCTGAGCAGTAAGTTACGAAGGGTCAAAGTTGACCTTTTGTACAGATTCTCTTTGGGAGAGAGGGTCCAATCTATCAATTTTTTCTAAGTCTTATCTCTCTCTAAAACTGTATCTACTGAAGTACGGCACCAATCATAATACTGTATCGTACAGAATGGTACAGGTGTCGTGTGTACTTTTCTGTACGGCCATTGTACGACATGGCCAACAAGTCGACACATGTCAATTTTGAATTCGTTCCTCTAATCCCCTGAGATGTCGTATTCCAATATGGTTGTGCCACGTGTCAATCGATGTGACATTGACCGCAAACCGCCGAAAAACCTTTCTCGCGATCTCGGCATGCTTCGCGTCCGTCCGATTAAACCGGATTTCAATCGTAGCCGTCATAAATACTTGCGCGATATTTGTTTCGCCTACGAAACAAAGTATGCGGTATCCATTTCGGATGTTCCGTACGCCGTACATTACCAACTGTATCTATGTCCCAATATCCCGTTAAATGAATAGCCTACTTGTACATATTTATGTAATTATCAAACCCTATATCGTATAACCTTGATCCTAGTCTAATTGACTAAGGCTATCGACTACCGACAGCTCTGACGGACGGCAGGTACCAGGTTCAAATCTTCAGTGTGTCAATATCTATTTTGGTAATTCTACCAATCTAATGTCTTTCCCCGTCTGGATAGCATAGGCGGCCATGGCTCTATCTCCCTCTCCAACTTTCAGTGACTGCGACAAGTGTGGGAGCTGGAGAGAGGAGTTAGAGGCAGATTGCCTCTGCTTCTTTTCTGCATTTTACAAAACCTAGAAAATACTAAAATAGCCTTTAATTTTTACACATTCAATACCCCGTAAATAGAATAATTGCCACTTCATACCACAGTGAATACTTTACACGTAAGCCAAGCCATGAGCCTGGAGACAGGGTGGATGCAAATCAGCCAGAATCCATCAACAAATCTTTGTCAGATTATCTTGTCACGCTTCCTTTGTTTTCCTTTTGTTTCGACGAGAAATGTTAACTGAAGGGTCAAGTTACAAATCTACCATTGTCTATTTTACGCAGTCGTGGCATAATGTGAATGAGGTCAATATAGCTAAACGTGGCGCTTAAAGTCGTCAGTTTCCGCGCCCGTCAAACTACTCGTGGATTCTCTTGTAGGTCGGTTTGTCGCCACGTCCCTAGAATATGTGATGAGTCGTTGCAAAACTTCACAATTGATAAAAACAATACACGCGTCACTGCATGGCCTTCAAAAGGTGGTCAATGAGCAAAAAGACCCCTTTTGCAATAATGACCGGAAAATTGGATCGAGCAGGTGAAGCACAAAAACGAGGCAACGTGTGAATTTTCTGTCAAGCGGGCGTGCAAGACGACAACGTGGCATTTCTAGCCGCCCGACAGGCCAAATCAAGTTTACAACCGACAAATGACAGCTGCATTTTCAAACTTGTCTGCTCTGAAGGACAAGAATTGACCCGAGCGGATCCAGTATCCTTCTACAAATCCTTTGTCGTATTTATGAGCTGGTGGTTCAATGATTAAGCACTGTGGTGCTCAGTAGAAGGAATATTCGGTGTTTGTAATTTTCTTTAGAAGATAAAACCTCCACCGAATGCAGTACAAGATTTTATTGGATCTACGTGCAGCCTGAGGTTCGCACTAAAGTCCAAAATGGCTACGGACCGTCTCGTTTGAGGCATAAAGGACTGTGTGACGTGTCACCAAAGAGGCACAGCTGCCCTTTCAAAGCGCGTCATTGTGACGAAACGGCAGGCGAGCGCCACGTCCCTGCGAATCAAATCATAACATCAAAAAGATTCGCAAATGGTAATGACGATTTTTGTTCGTCATGTCGCGCTGTCATGTACGAATTATATCGGATCCAAAGATTGCGGAAAGACTTTATAGCAAAAGATTCTCTAACGCATACTCTTATCCGAGAAAACATCGTCACCATGGAATAACTACCGTACATTACTGTAGCATTTTAGGGGGGAAAAGGATAGAATCTGCTATATCAACGGATATATTTTTGCCACGTATTTGTTTATCATACCACAAGCGACTTTGTCTCGTTATGCAATAAAATATTTACCGAGAGATTGTCGTTTTGTGAATCGAACTTCAAATTTACCAATGGAAAATTTTGACGTAAGTGGATGGTGTCCGTCATTCCCGGGCTCCGCCACGCAATTTGAAAGAATTGTCAGAATTTTTCAAAAAAAATTAACGATTTCAGAGGTTACTTTGTCTCTACACCGTGAATCGATATTACTTATTAGTGTTAAATGTTTTTTTTCGTCTGTTAAAACATCTTTTCTTCGTACACACAAGTCGGATTGTAGATCTGACGGTTGCGATTGAAAGTTAAAACTCTCAGCTTCTTAATGACGGTTTCAAATTGAAAATCGGACAAGTGTATACGGAGAAAAGATGTTTTATGTGGCGTAAAAATAATTAACACTAATAGCGATTCACGTAGTGGAGTTTATACTGTTTTGTCTTTTATACACGTCGGCAGTTTTCGAATGTTTGGAACGAACAAATAATCTGAAGAGTTTGTTTTCGCAAGTGCGATTTGGTGACGTGACTTCCACCGAAGTTCAAAACCTGTTTATTTTTCTTTTCTGTTCAAAATTTTGAGAGAAAGCAAATGAAACGATCGACGTGGCGGAAAAGACAAAAAAATATAGTCTCTTACAAACAGGATAATTGGATAACTGTAAAAACGGTGTAAAATCCTGACAGCCTCTGACAGCTCAGCGACTTGCGTGGCAAGATTACAATAATCCGTCAGCGGAAATAGAATCCTCTACAGTACATGTAAAGATTGATCTAAATTATTTTCGCATAACGACGATCTCTCAAATAGATTTGTACTACAGTACACCGCCAATCGTTATTAGCGTTGTGTACGCTAATTCCGTCACACTTTTTTTTATTTATTCTCAAATAGAATTATCCACACTATTTAAAAAAACCCCAATTCCTAATTAGAATAGACGATTTCTTCGAAAAATTTCAAATTCCCAATTAGCGTAAACCACGCTAATTATTCGTATACGCCAAAAAAACTTTACGTTAATAACGATTGGCGGTGTACCGAACACCGCCAATCACAACACACCAATCGTTATTAGCGTGCCTTTTTAGAGTATACGAATAATTAGCGTGGTTTACCATTGTAAATTGAAATCGTCTATTCTAACAAATTAGGGTTTTTAAATCGTGAATAATTATTGAATAAAAAAAAGCGGGACGGAAATAGCGTACAAAACGCTAATAACGATTGGCGGTGTACTGTAGATGTCTAGGTCCTTTTCTGAATGGAAAAAATTATTTTGAGTCTTACAACTTCTTTGCTGTACGATTATGTGCGAAATTGCCAAAAGAAAATTTCAGGCAGAGTATGTACGGTACAGTACACCGTGTATCGCTATAAGTATTAATGATTTTCTCGCCACTTAAAACATCTTTTCTCCGTATAGACATGTCAGATTGTCAATCTTTAAGGGTGCGTCTCTATGTACTTCAAACTTAGAGTTTTTTTTTAGTTTTTTAGCGCAGACCCGGCGGACCCGGATTTCGGGTGTCCCTATGTGTACCAAACGAAATTGTCACTTAGGGCGTGACGATTGTATACGTCGACAATGCCCGTGACGGCTGTCAGTGTCTACAATCTGTGATGACCCACGTCATTTTTCGTAACTGCTTGTGACTTCACGTGACTTTTCGTGATATTGTAGACCTACTGCCCTCCAGCCTGTGCCGTTTCACGGTTGAAGAAGATGCGTTTTGACTTTGCGTCTATTGTCAGCTCGACGTGAAATGGCATCGGAACCTTGAGACCCCTGCAAAAAAAAAATCCGTACCGGATGGAAACGGACAAAACAAAACAAATTATGTACTTCTATTTGTCGTATTAGACAAAAACGGACAAAACATAGCGAATCGTGTACATTTCCACGTCGCTTAAATTTGTTTGAAGTTTTTGAACAAAACAATACACGTGCGAATACGTGTTCCTATTTGTTTATAGAAAATCCCTAATTTTAAAACACATCGGCCCTGTATTTTAAAGATAAGGTTGAAGATGACGTTTTTTGTCGTCGAAGTGGGTCGAAAAACACAAGACGACAACATGTAGTACATTTTAAACTCGATGATGATGCAAAATGTACTTCTCTTTTTTTCTTTTTTATTGTACGGTTGAAAGTTACGCGGTACGGCTCTAAGTTTTACAGGAAAACGACAGAAAAAAACCCTTACTTAAGCACAAAGAGACGCACCCTAAGGTTAAGATTGAAAAGTAAGATTCTCAGCTTCCAATTGGCGGTCTCAAATTGAAAATCGGAAAAGTATGTAAGGAGAAAAAATATTTTAGGTGGCCAAAAAAACAGTAACACTAATAGCAGTCTACCGTGTACTGTAGAGTACTGTACTGTAGTGTAGTGGTATAGTACACCTTGAATTGTTATTAGCGTATAGAAATTATTAGTGTAAAGAAAAAATTAGAGTCATTCATTCTAATTTTGTGCCAGGAGACGTGGCAGATTATGGTCCACGTCCTTAAATAGTGTAATTTATTATATTTAAGGTATCAATGTCAAAATTTTGGGGTGCCGAAACAGCGTACATAAGGCTAATAACGATTCACGAAGTACTGTACACCGCCAATCGTTAATAGCGTAGAAGTTTCTTTAGCGTACATGAAAAATTACCGTGGTTTACGCTACTTAAGAATTTGAAAATTTTGAAAAAAAACATACATTCTAATTGTTTAATAATTCTAATTTGGGTCGTTGAAAAAAATAAATGTCGGTCGCAAACATGCTTACTCTAATATACGTATTCATACAAAATCTGACAAATCGTACACAAATCGTACGTTCACACAATCGAAACGTGGTTGCTGGACGAATATGTGCGAACGTGATATTTGACAACCCGATTAGACCCCCTTTTTAGAGCGCACGTTCTCATGCGTCCGCGGCTAATAAAACTCATTAATTATACTTTTTCACTTAAAAAGGTACAATATTGTACGGTCTGACACTGTCCGTACACCGCACTAATTAACTGATGGCGTACTTCCATTTTGTACGGTACTAAAAATTTAACCCTAAATAGAGTAAAGAAAAAAATAGAATGAACTACGCTAATGGAGAATAAAAAAAAAAAAAAACGGGACGATATTAGCGTACACAACGCTAATAACGATTGGCGGGGTAGTGGTTCATGGAGTGTTCCTTACATGTTTAGTGAACCCTATGAACCCTCATTTCACCATGCGAAATGCGCCGTAAGTTTCACCACTACAAAATACCTACCGGTATAGAGATTTAAAACTAGGAGTTAAATAGTGTTCCCTATTTTTAGTCGTGCGGCCACTTGACATGCCTCTTTTTTTTGTCGAAATGTTTTGGGTGCCCGCAAGAAACCAATGGCAGTCTGGCAATCAACGGTCACAACTGCCGAATCCTGAGATTGCACGAGTCACTCGAGTGGACCTCTGAATTTTCTTGACTACGTCCGTATGGCCAATATCATTGCTGCAACGGAACTAATTATATGCCAAGGAGCCTCGACAAGGAGCCTCGTCATGACCAGTGTCGATTATTGATCGCTCATTTTTGTTCGTGGATACAGTATTGCACATCCCATTGACCTGGCCCAGTGACGTGGCGCCGACACGATTTGATTAGATCGATTTAAAAAAGAGAATGACGTATGGTACGGTATGGATGGAGTACAGAGCGCATGTTCTATACAAACTTGGGAGCCGGTTTACTCGTAAGCTTAAAAACACTTATTCAGGACGAAAAGACAAAATAGTACACATTGTACAATATCGTTGTTGTGCACGTGTGCTCATAGTATTGCGCTATCGGTTAGGATCTTTCTCCATTTGCACGATTCACACTAGAAATGGATGACGGATGAGTTGAGGAAATGAATGTCCTTTTGTTTTGTTTGGACATGAATTGCCCTTGACGTCACCTCACGTCAACAAAAACGTCGCGATGTGATTCATGTTGCCGTACAATTAGTCGCCGATGACTCAAATCCGTCCGTACCAAACCTTAGGTAAGAAGAGGGGAGGACGTTTCGTCAAAGTTCCAAACAAGTTTTAAGTTTACATTTTATTACGTCTTCCTCGTCCTCGAATAGATAGATAGAATGATCCGAGCTGATTCGAACGTATCCCAAGTTTGTCAAAAACTCGTCCAATTTGTTGTTCCATTGGCGCGAAGCCTGTTTCAGTTTATAAAGGGACTTTATCAGTCTGCGCACCTTGCTTTGTTCTCCTTTCTCTACAAATCCTTCCGGCTGTCGCATGAAGATCTCCTCTTCCAATTCTCCGTGTAAGAAGGTTGTTTTGATATCCATCTCGTGTATTTCGATGACTTCCGCTACCGCCAGACTAAGTAGAATTCGGACAAAAGGAAATCTAACAACCGGAGCGAAGGTCTCCTAATAATCGATGCATTCCTTCTGTGTGAACCCTTTGGCCACTAATCTCGCTTTGTACCGCTCGATAGTGTTATCTGTGTTGAGTTTTAACTTGAATGCCCATTTGCATCCAATCCGTTTTCTATCCGGTGGACAGTCCACCAACTCCCATGTATTTGGTGTCATAATGGAAGCCATTTTATCATTAATAGTTGTCATCCATCTACTATTTTTCTGACTATTAATTGCTACCAAGTAAGTTTTGGGTTCACTGAGATGTGACAGCTTAGTTACTTTATTATTAACTTATTTTTTTTGAAGTCTTTTGCTGCTTCTTCTCCCTCCTTCAAAATTTGATATCAGGATGGAGGGTAGTCTTGGATTTCTCCGAATGATTTCTATCCATGGAGTCCATTTCCGGTCTTTATCCCTTATCCATGGAGTCCATTTCCGGTCTTTCATGGTCCTCTTCCTTGGGTTGGACTGGTAACTGTGGCTCCAAAAGTGAGTCATTCTCGGTCATAACTTTCCCTACATCTGCAACGTTCGGCTGAACTGAAATTTTGTTAAAAGAATGTGAATCCAAATCACTTTCTAATTCAATTATAATTCTGGCCAGTTTAGTAAATTCAAACGGACCATTTCACTTTCCTTCATCTATAACTACCAAGTGTTTAACTAGGATGATATCTTCTTTCCCAAGATCATACACTCTATATCCCTTTTCATCTTCATCATATCTAAGTAGATACGCGTGCTTTCCTCTTACATCTAGCTTCCAATAAGATTTTTGTGAACTTTGACTAAAAACTTGACTTCGAACACTTTTTAGTGTGATAAGTCAGGTTTTCTCCCTATCCACCTTTGATAGGGTGTTTGACCTTTCACCGTCGAGGTAAGGACTTTATTCTTAAGGTAATTAGCGCAGTTTATAGCTTCTGCCTAGAAGCGTTTTCTTATATTTTTATTTGATAGCATGCTACGGGAACTATCCTTTAATGTCCGATTTAATCTTTCAGCTAAACCGTTTTGTTCCAAATTCTTTGTGACAGTCTTTTGGTGTTGAACCCTTTCCTCTTTCAGAAAATCCTCAAACAGATTAGAAGTGTATTTCGCCCCCATTATCGCTCCTCTCTCTTTATAGATGTCTCATGGAGCTTCTCACTCCATGCTCTATGCTTTTTAAAATAAACTGATGATTCATATTTATTTTTCAAGAAGTAAACTCTAGAATATCTAGACCAGTCATCGGTTATAGTAAACATAAATCTCTTCTCTCCAACTGATGTCACTTTGGCCAGTCCCAATATGTGAGTATGAACAAGATCTATGACTTTTTCTCCTTTATAGGTTGCGGTATTTGGGAAAGGTAATATGTGGGCCATACCTTGAGCACATCAAGTACAATCAACCATGGTCTCATTATCCACAACTATATTTGCTCAACCAGTCCCATCTTCTTCATTTCTTTTAGTCTATCTAGATGCACATGCCCAAATCGTTTATGACAAATCATCAAGTCACTTACACCGGCATAGTAAACTCCTGTCTTTCCATTACTCAAATTCAGCCTAAACATTCATTGGCTACCCTTTCAGCTGTGAAGCATACTTCATCCTTATAGCTAGCTGAAAAGTTTCCTTTCTTAGTGCTAGTCTCAAAACCTTTATCATCTAAACTGACGTAGTGATTACGTCTTTATTCATCTGTGGAATGAAAAGAACATTGGAAAAAGTGACTATTGATGACTTACCGTCAACTAAGACTTTTAGATCCACAAATCCCACTAAGCTAGAGGTTACTAATCTCCCATTTCCATACTCTATCTCTACAATAGGGATCTTTCTCATTTTAGTAAACATCTGTTTCTCTCTACACATGCGTAGAGGCACCTGAATCAATAATGCAACCTTTCTTCGGGAGCATTTTTCACACCGCCGAATGCACACTTCTGCTTCATTGGAATCCCCGACTCGCCTTTCACCTCAAGCTCCTCGTTGAGGAGAAGTTCTCCATCATCCTCAGCAGAATCCTCTCGCGTGACTTTCGTTGCCACAAATACCTTATTCTTCCCTTCTACTGATCTACCGATCTGCCCCTCCTTAAGCTTCAGCATTGTCTATCTAGTACACTCCACCATATAATTCAAACTCTGTGTGCTCCATTGTCCACAGAAATCGCAGATCCAAAAGAAGCTAATCTAGATAGTGCCAACTCCAAGTTGATATAAACCCAAATGATTGACACATTGACAATCAAACCCCATTAAAGCTTCACCCTGTGAAATAAGACTTTTTGTGTGCTCAGCTTCACCACAGAATGATGTTGATTTTAGGCGATCTCGGACGATTTTACGGATATCGGAGCGCCGATATTATGTACGGAAATCGGATCGCCGATATTGTACGGACGGCAGGATCGAATCGTACGGAATCGAGTGACGATTCCATGTCACACACTCCTTGGCGGAAATTCTGACGCACATTTGGGAGCGTCCACCGACGGCTGACACAATCTATTTTGGCGTGTAGTTATTGGACCACACGAGTGCACATTCATTATTGAACAGGAGTGCACACATGTACAAATAGAGATTCATTGCACAGGAATATCTATCCCTCTCAGACATCACAGGATAGCAATTTGTTCAGACATTGTTGTTTAGCATTTTATTCATAGAGACAAATTGTACAGAGAGATCACCAAAGATCATCACAGATCATAGATCACAAAGATTAGACATTGAGATCTTAGGAGGAGAAATCCAACTATATTAGATAGAGAAATGTCCAAAGCGACAATTGTAATTCCTACATTTATAATCCTATTCAAAGCTGATTAAACCTGCCTTATCTGTCTACATCAAATTTATTTCTACTCCCATCTCTAAACCCTTTGTGAGCCACTTATCGGCACCCCTTCTAGTGTATGTTCTAGGCATTTCTACTTTAGCCCTCGGCCAGGGGCTAAGGTGAGCACCTAAAACTAATAGGTTATGGGCCCACTTTAAGTGGTGCCCCGTGTGTCTTTAAGGTTCCCAGAGTAGAGGAGTAGAGGGCAGGCGAATCCGAGCAGTGAGTCCTCAGCGACGTCACTCCTGATTCCTTCAAAAGCTGTAGAGGCAGCAAACAGAAAACCTGATCAGTAAACGGAAAACTAATCAGAGCGGTTTGATTCGAAACCAGGCCTCTCAAACAGAAGACCAAAATATTCTGTTAAAGAGAGATCATGAGGGACCATACGGCACGGTCAAAGAGGATGAACAAGACGACATGGAAAGCTGCAAAGATCTGCTGAAGTGCAAAGGACGACCAGAACTCAGTCAGAAGCGCAGAGGAGCAGATCACACTCATATGGTTCAAGAAGACCGAGCTAACCAAGGATATCCTTCAAACATCCTATCAATGTGGAAAATCCATCAAAGCATACATCACTCATTATCTCACTCTACTAGACAGAGCAGAGAAAACAGGCCTGAGATTCTCAGTGGCTACGTAGATCTGCTAGCTAATCGTTTCACTACCGAAAGAATTTTTAGATGTCCTCACCTGGTTGGAGGAGCAGAACGTGGAACACTGGGAGTGGAACGAAGTGGTGGAGTTGCTGCTGGATATCGAACCAGCACAGCAAATGTGTCTGAAGTCGACACACACTTTGGTGGCTCCAACAGTTCACCTGCAAGTGAGACAAAAGGAGAAGACAGGGCCAATCAGTCACAGTCAGGTGACAATGACAGGAAGGAGGAGACTCGCACGGAATACAAGGAAGAGTCTAACTTCATGCAGGTATAAAGCGGCCCGCACAAAGAGAGTGAAGACAGCCAAGGCGACAAGCAAGGCAAATCCAAACACCAGCAAGAAACTGCAACAGTCAAGGTAGCTGCAACACAGACGCCTCAAAACAGATCACGACAGATCCGGAAGGAATTGCTTACCGAGCAAGGGGTGCAGAGACTTGCCAGCAGGTTGCAAAGGGAAAGGAGAACATCCGTGGCATCAAAGCCACAATGACGGACAGCTCCAACCGAGCAAAATGGGTGCAATTGACGGATCTCCAAGAAAGTGGCGGAAAAGTCAGCACCAACCAGAAACTGATGGACAAGGACTCAAGGCATTTCAAAGAAAACCTGAAACAACAAGCAGTCAGTCATCAGACAAGGAGCAGAAAATCAGATTTCATGCTCACGACTTACAATTTGCAGGTATTTCAAAACACTGCAAGAGATCGAAAAAGTGGGAGAGAAAAGGAAAGAGAAGAGAGCGGGAAACACTCATGTGGGGTTAGCCGAGCGATCACCAACATGCAGATCCGCCGATTCCAAGTGACACAAACTGATCCGACCTCTATGATTCCACCTCCACATTCACATTCCGGCAAGGAATGAAGCCTCACAAGCGGATCAGAACTCCATGACCTGTCACAAAGAAAACCGAGCCAAATTAGAGAAGAGTCTAACAAGGGAAAAAGATATTTCGAGATGGAAACAATACAGATCTCAGTCAAAGACAAGGAGCATAGTAGCAAGACTTCATCCAGACAAGTCAAGGAAAAATTAGACTGGAACAAAGTCAAATCGCTAAAGGAGAGCATAGCAGGGACCCTCACAAAAATAAACGTGGACACTCACCAATCAGTTGGCACAGAAGTCTGAGGAAACGTGGGAAGCATGCGGAAGCATGGGAAAAGGTGCAGCCATGGGGTTACAGAACCGGTCACGCAACAACGATGGGCGGGATCGCCCACAGCAGAAACGTTGGTCTGCAAGAGGAAAACCGACAAGAAGGTCAGAAAACAGATCCAACCACAAAGGTAATACATGGGAAAACACGGAGGGGCAAACAGAGAACAAAGAGAGAGAAGGAGCAATCGCCACGTTATCAAAACATGGCATCCACAGGTGTGATAAATGTAACAAAGATGGCAGATATATGCGCTAAAATGACAACTGTCAAAGGTGGAAGCAGCAAGGAGAACAAAGGGAGCAAAGAAGTCAAATCCTCACCAAAGATGGAAATGACAACGCAATTCTCCACAGATCGAGCACCGCCCTCACCAAACAGAATTTCCAAGTCCACATCACCAAGCCCCATTGTAAACCCCACAGGTGGAAAGGACCCGAGAGTCGAAGAGGACGAAGATCCTGTAAAACCATGGAAAGAAATGTTATAATTTCCTCAAATAGAAACTAACATGCCATGGAGAGAAGTGTTAGAATTAACTAAGACTAACACAAAAGAATTTAGATTAGAGGCTGACACCCAGATATTTACATCTAAGGCAACAGCAGAAAAAAGAAAATCTGAACCTAGACATATTACTGACCACTCAAGAAATAAGGATTTGAGCAGGGCAAAGGAGGGGATAGGTGGAAACTCACCATCTAAGAACTCGAGCAAAGGGGAGCCGAGAAGCAAGCAGAATGCCGGAGCATTCAAATCCCGCATCGAGACATCCAGCAAGGAAGACATCGCATTACGATTTGATCAAAAGGTTCAATGCGTTTGTTACGTATAATTCGTCGCGTACGGTACGTTCGCACTAATCGCCGTGAACAACTATTTTCAAAACCCATTTCACGCACGATTCGAACACGCGTACAATACGTAGAAACTGGATAGGTCGATTTGAAAAAACTGTAAAAATCGTTAATGAATTTCTGTCCGTACAATTCCGTACATGTAAAAGAAATTGAATTGAACCTGTACCGAGTTTGTAAGTAGTCTACTATTGTAACATGTAGGCCGGAGTTCGAGTCGTTGCTAACGTTGTCTTTTTATAGAGTCAGAGCTTTGACAACGGCTCGAACGGCAATTTCACTGTCTACTTCCGTGGCGTTACTAATGGCAGCTTCCTAGATTCGTTTTCATGGCGGCTTCTTTGAAAAAAAAGTGTAGAAGACGTTCGTACACATTTTTAACTTACGGTGCGCAAATAGTGTAAAGCTGCGACGACTCTTTTTGAAATTGTCCGTACATGTACGATAAATTTTCGTACATATCCGTGCACATTCCGTTTCAGTTTACAGAACAGAAAGTACCAATAAGTGTATCTTACCTTTTCGTAAACTTCCGTACGATTGTAGTTCAAAACCGTACAGTCACAGTAATTTGTTTGTAGGTTTTTCCGTAAAAATCAGTTCCAGTTTACAGTAGAAGTTTTTTTGCTATTTTTTCAAAAGTCACGTACAATTCAGGCTAATGGCTAATTTGACAGACAACAAGTACCCGGATCAAATCTCGGGTCCATCAAACATTTTAGTTAACTCTATCAAGATTTGACTTCCTGTCATCTTTGGACAACCTAGGCAGCCATGGATCTAACTCCTCCTCAAGTCTTTAGTGACTGCGACAAGTGTGGGGACTTGAGTGAAGAGTTAGAGGCAAGCTGTCAATGTCTCCTCTTTTGGCTTTTAGTTTACAATCTCTAGACCTAGAAAATACTTAAATGTCTCCTCTTTTGGCTTTTATTTTACAATCTCTAGACCTAGAAAATACTTAAATTTCAACATGCTCCCACAGTGGAGCTCACGTAAAGCGAGAAAGCAATTTTGCGCAACAATTTGATTTACACATGGTTGCCGCAATATTGTTACCGTAAACCTTCACCGTCCGTGTGAATTGTTGATTTTATTATGACGGTCGACGTTCACAAGCGCGGCGAAAATCTAACCGGTTGTAACAGTGTTTTGAAAGTCAAAGTTGTTCACCTGATTGACCATCAAATTTAAACTCAACGAAATTTGATAAATGCTAGGATCGATGAACTCAAAATAATCCGAACAAAAATATTATGCGTAACGGAAGTCTTTTAAGAAAACAAACAAATAGTAATCTTTACAAAGAATAATTCGTCCATGAAACGTATAATCTTTAACAAGGTAACGCACAATCTTTGACAAGGTGAGGTAATTCACTGTGCGCAACCACAATTATATATATATATATATATGACTGGCACCTGTCAGTTTTCGGTTACCCAATACATATCATACCACGGTATATTGTACCGTGTACCTGCATACGCAGTCATCATACAACAAAACATTTATACTTTTTGCAAACGTCGGTTTACTTCGCCAACTTATTTTTTAGGCTTTACGTCTTCGAACATAACGAAAGTCCTTTGCCATAAATAGCGTGACGAAAGAACGTCGTTATAAACAACGCGATGAA
The DNA here is from genome assembly GCA_037447655.1 of Zygnema cylindricum. NCBI lineage: Eukaryota > Viridiplantae > Streptophyta > Zygnematophyceae > Zygnematales > Zygnemataceae > Zygnema > Zygnema cylindricum. The sequence continues at coordinate 44,055 of JBBHKE010003354.1, read as the reverse complement.
TGAGCGCGTTGAGAATATTTTTTTGATGTTAGGTTGCATTTTGAAAGGTACATATCATGTGCAAATTTTGTGAATTTTGTTGGTTTTCCATCTTGACACGTAGCTTGATCGTCTTACGTGTCGCGATTAATTTTTTTTGTAGCTGACCACCCACTTTTTACAGCTAAGTTGTCAGCTATAGAGAAAAATGACGCGAACGCCTCGCGTATGAATATTTGTCAGTCAGTGTTACCTCCCAAACCTTCATAGAATATTGGCAAGATTCTTTGTAATGTTGTTTCGCAAATAAAAACAAAATAAGCGGTACTGTTTGGTACGGATAGGCGCGGATTTTTGTAAATTACACCGTTAATCGCTATTCGAGTAAAGGAATAAATGGCGTAAAAAAAAATAGTGTTATTAACACTAATCGGGATTTTTTTTTTTTTGAAAAAAAAAAATATATATATACTAATTAATCCCTAACTGTAATTTGGGTTGTCCCGAACAATAAATACCCGCCCTTTAGATGTCTACAGTAATATGTGTACCCTTACAAAACCTGACAATTCGTACGCCGACGCGCTGTTCACACGGTCGACGAACGCACATATGAGAATATGATTTTTGTCGACGAGTTTGCGTCTCTTTCTTCTAGTGCACATTCACGTGTGTGCGCAATAACGGTAAGTGTCTTTTTATGCCTTTGTAATTCAAAAAGTACCATTTCATACGGAGTTACCTTGTCCGTACGCCAAACTATTTCCATTGGACTGTACTTCGTTAATTAACGCTAATTGAAAAAAATCCTAATTAGAATAATGGAAAAAATATAAATTATGGATTGTATTTCAGGTTTTTTTTTTGAACAAAGGGCACCGAATTAGCGTTATTTACTCTAATAGCGATTGGCGGTGTACCCCATTTTTCTACTGATAGAACGCCACCCTTAGACTTATTTTTAACTTAGTCTTCATATACTTCCATTCTTTTTGTCGTTGTTTGATATCTTTTTTTTGGGTAATCAATATGTAGGTGTTGAGAAATACATGGGATCCATGAAATTAAATTTTAATGGATAAGTTTTTTTTGGGACGAGTGGAGCTCACGTAAAATGAGAAAGTGCTTGCGGGCGGCACTTTTATTTACATGTTGTTGTCGCAGTTTTGTTACGCGTAAACCTTGGCCGGCGGTGTGAATTGTTGTTTTTTTATGATGGTTGACGTTTAGATGCGCGACACTTTTTTAACCGGTTGTTACAATAATTTGCAATTTCAAATCTGTTCGACGGATTGCCTGTCAAATCTAAATTCAAGGATACGTAACTAAAAAAAGGGAAGACTTTATTATCAAAATCGCGATGGTTAAACCATATAAGTACAAAGCATGAATGGAAATGTAAAAATGTTAACTACCGTTAAAGGCTACACTTAGAAAAAGTCATGAAACACAAAAACTACAGTAGCTAAACAAAACTAAAAACAAAACCACGAAACGCAATAAAAACTAAAACAAATAACAAAAACAAACTACCATAACACTAAATAACAACACTATACACAAACTCAAAAAGATAGGCTGGGTCGTAACTTGTACTAATATGTACATAAAATGTACAATTTTTGAAAAGCTTACGCAAGAACCTGCGATTAGCAATTCCCTTTTAATTAGGGTGAACATCCATCAGGCGAAAAATGGGGTTGTTTACTTGAAAAATTTCATTTCCGTATAGATCCAGCTCATTGCCGACAGGGTCGTACTGTTTTTTTTTTTTATATATATAAAACATGATTTCTGGAGATTTGTCAAGATTCTCCAAATTTTGGGCGACAACGTCGACCGTCCGATTATGAGTTTTCGAAGCAAAAGGTCGCTACGTCCAGTGATTCGCTAGTGTCCGCAGGGAAGACAGTATCCAATCACCGGACGTGTAAAACGTTTACGCGTGGAAAGGTCACGACGAGCCGCGCGCCATCGAACAGGCGTGAATCAAATCCAACGAAAACCACCAAAAAAAATATTTGTTGAAAAATGTGTCGTGATGCCTCCTCCACGATCCGTTGACATCCGGAATTTGCGGCGCCACAACAAAACACAAACGACAAAACAACTACAAAAATGCAAAACACTAACGTACAAATTGTACATTCACGTGACTTAATTTTGCGGCTGGATGTTCGGATACAAGTTTAGATATTGTGCTTTTGGAATCTTTGACCGCTTGCCGTCAAAACAGGAACCTACGTGCATCCAATCGAAAGAAAACACTTACGCGATAGATTCCATTGCTAACACGACCTGATGGAGAAATGAACGAAGTATTACTGCCAGTAAACGTATCTGTACCATTACTGTCGGCGCCTGATGGAGAAACGGCCTTACTTATAGAAATCTTTGTACATTTAAATGATATTGCACTATCGACAAAAAAGAGTATGGACGGGAAAGAAAATCAGAACTACCGTACAATATCATATCTTCTTTTTGGCCTACAGGTTCCAAACCCATGCCACCCGCCATACCAATTCCGGATCGATGGTCCCAGGAATCTACTCCTGTCCTAGGCACAGTGTAGAGCGCGCAAATAAAATCTGGACAAGAATATTACATCTGGACTGGAAAATAACATCTAGACCGTCAAAAACTGCACTGTGCCGTAACTCAATGAACGGAAACATTATCTCTCTATTTTTCATGAAAATAAGGCGAGGGGAGAAATGATCCAAAATTAAAAAGTAGAAAAAGTGGACGCTCCGGGGTTCGAACCCGAGCCTCCATCTCTAAACCCCACCCCAACCAGGCTACGGTATACCTTGCTAATAACAGGTAGCGAATGGGCGATGAGACAGAACGCTTCTAACCAATGGGGCGTATTATTCTGTCGGACGTCTCCGACACCAGTCAGCTCACTCCTCTGAACGGCAAATGCGCTTCTTGAGCAAATGCATGCTGCCGCGGCTCACTACACCGTGAATCGTCATTCGCGTAAAGGTTTCTTTAGCGTGTAGGAACAATTACCGTCATTTACGCTAGTTGAGAATTTGGAAATTTTCAGCGAAATCGTTTATTCAAATTAGGAATTAGGTTTTTTTTAAATAGTGTGGATAATTCTATTTGAGAATTAAAAAAAAAGGTACCTTAAATAGCGTCCATTACGCCAATACCGATTCACGGTGTAGCGGATAGTGACGTCACGAAAGCGATGTGTTTCCACTGCACTAAGCGCGCGAGTAGCAAAAGGTGGAAAATTAGTTTTTACATGGTTGAACCTCCATTAGAAGAAAAGTGAGGTTCATTATTGGAAAAAGTGCATTTTCGTACATATTCAGCTCATTTTTGTACATGGCCGTAGTGTTTTTTTTCTTTTTTATCCAACATGATTACTGGAGATTCGTCAAGATTCTCCAAACTTTTTTGGGCGACAACGTCGACTGTCCGATTACTTTTTTTAGAAGCAAGCGGTCACTTAGGAGGAGACTAGCTAGATACTGGACGACCCAAATTTAACGTGTGGAATGGTCACGTGCGATCCAAAAAAGAATCCATACGTGTGGCATAAGCCACGCGCCTTCAGACATATGCCACGCGCCTTCGGACGGGCGGGAAACAAATCCTAAAGAAAACCACGAGAAAATCTTTGTCGAGGAATGTGCCGTGACGCCTCCTCCACCATCCGTTGACATCCAGAATTTGCGCACCACGACGAAACGCGAACGACAAAACAATTATAAAAATGAAAAAACACGAACGTACAAATTGTATATCCACCTATTAAATCCTGCGGCTGGCTGTACGGATACGAATTCGTATATTGTGCTTTTGTAATCTTTGACATGCTCGTCGTCATAACATGAACCTACGTGCATCCAATCGAAAGAAAGCACTTACGCAATAGATTTCTGGGAGACACGACCTGATGGAGAAGTGAACGAAATATTGATGGAGAAGTGAACGAAATATTAGTGCCAGTAAACGTATCTGTACAATTACAGTCGACGCGTGATGGAGGTTCACCCTAACTTAACGTTTATTTATCATAAGTAAATGTACACAATCGATTCAGTTTGGTAATCAATGGCCGAAATTGCTTACGCAGTGTGGACGACAGCTGAAAACACCGTACATTCCGTAGAATGGTGCAACGTGAATCGCTATGAGTGTTTAATCGATATATTGGCACGATGTATAGGTACATGTGTTATTACAATAAAAAACCAATATTACCTGTTTTTTTATCACAATAAGAGTGGTTCGATAACTATCGGCGAAACTTGTACGGTTCATATCGTACATCTGTACGATTATTTCCGTTGTACTGAACTTCTATTTTTCCATTTTACATAGTACGGAACAAAGTGCCATAAGTGGCATGCTACGCCATATACAGTACAAAATTAAATATAATATATCAATAATATACTTTTATAAAGCGTACTACATGCTTTTCCACTTATCGATGACAAGAAATTTGTTGGTCTTGGAGCGATATATTAAAACACTGCACCGTCCCATAACCGATAACTATTGGTATTGTTTTTTTCGCGATTTTTTTTAACCGATACACAACACAAGAATAAGACATTTAAATATTACAAGAGTCACAAAGAAGTTAGCTACATTAAAAAAATGCAACTAGAAATAATAATACTAAAAAAAACAAAGATTCAAAATAGAATTACCGAAGCTAGCCCGCCTACAAAAATAAAATACTTGGACGAGTCTACCCACAAACAAGCTAATGACCACAGCCACGAAATCATGGATGTGGGCAGAGTCTATTTTTTTCTTCGTCGAGATTTTCTATTAGAGACCGCTAATCGATGGATGAGAACTTACCCTTAAATCAAAATTGTCGGACTAACAATGTGATAAGTGTGCACGCATATAAACATGTTATAAGAGCCGCAAAAAGTTAACACCTATTAACGATACACGGTGTAGCATAAAAATAAAGATATAAGATATTTGCTCAAGCCTAGATCAAAATCTGAGTTTCAAACTTAATGACCTCAGCCTGACATTTACTATCGCCACGCACACAATGCATTTTTTATCATACGTAAGCACATCTTCATTAATAGTAAACGTTTACAATACGAGTATTCTATATGTAAAACCACACATATCAACGTGGACGGTAAATTTTGTCATCTAGACGAAGAAAAATCACCGTGAACATTTTGAACTTTTTTACAATCACAAGTTTTCAATTTTTTTGTTGTGATGATTATTTTTTGAGGATAAAACTAACGATAAATTTCTTTCAAGAGATTTCTATAATTGTACGAAAAATAATTATGGCTGTATCATTTTGGACGATGGTCCATCATGTAGAGCATGTTTACCACATTTTCTTATTTGAGTAGTCCCATGTAAGTTAATAACGGATATTTTCAATCATAAATGATAAAACACAATGTCCAATTTTTACTTCAAATCTTTATTTGCATACCATATATTTGTTTACTTGAATCATCGTACCACAGAATGGTACGACCCACGTAAGTTGATATCGGGTATTTATAATCGTAAATGATAAAACACAATTTCCAATTTTTACTTCAAATCTTCATTTGCATACCATATACTTGCTTATAACAATCATTGTACCACAAAATGGTACGAATTCTAGTACTCTTTAATTACGCCTTGTCTTCTACATCAACTATTTTTTTAGGGTTCAAAAGAGTTTATAGGAATAGTGTGACAAAATAGCGTTGCAAACATCTACGACACAAAAAAACTAAATGTCTACAACAGTTGTTGTTTTTGTAGACATAACAATTATTGAAAGTTTTGTAGTCATCTTCAATCGTCACAAGTTTCCCTTGTATACAACTGTTGCATTTCAATGTTCCGATTTCATTTTCGCACATTGGAGCGCTTTGAAGGGTAATATGTGGAATCTTCGCTAAAATCCAAAGTATTGTTCAAAGTAGTGGTTACATTAGCACATACCCTTAGTTTAAGTTTATAATCTTTATCACTTCTAATAATTCTCGAAATAAAAGTATGTGAAAATGATAAGATCAACAATAAATAGAAATTCGAACAAAATTGAAAATTGTTAAATGCGAAAATGGAATTGAAATTAAGTAAAGCATCACCAAATCATATTACATACAATGAATGTTGATGAACATAATAAAGAGACAAATTATGCTCTCAACATAAGATACTCATTTTATCTCAAGTTTTTTTTCCCATATGTGTGACAGACTCAAAGAAAATCGTCAAAACAATTATCTTAACCCATAGAAAAATCTAAAGCCAAATGGGGAAAATTGATTCGTTGGGTCTTGGTGAGCGTAATCTCTTTTCTTCAACGTTATTGCATCCGTAACCACGAAGACTGTGAATAAGGTGAACGAGAAAGAATGTCTTTAACAGTTCGATCCGTAAGCACGACATCATTAAGGGTCTTTCAAAAGTGTGGAGAAAGACCAAGTCAACTTGAGAACTGCAAATACCTTTGGACTAGGGTCGAGGAAGAAGTAAATGATATACCTCTTATTTCACTTTGTACCAGCCTCGACCACAATCAGAACATTGGCACCGCAAATCAAATCATGTGCAATAATACGTTCCCCACAAGACGAGCAAACGGGGTAAATGGATATCTTTTGAATCAAAATGTTGGTTGCAATCACAATGTCGGCAACCCCAAAAACGGAGGATGGGTAAACCCAATCGTAAAGATAAAGTTGATGTTAATTGGTTAGAAGTGAAACAAAGTGTCAAAAAAAATGGTGTGGAATGTAACCACCATCAGCAAGTCAATCTACCCACGATTTTAATTAAAGCATGCGATTGAGCATAAGGTAACATGTCTCATCAATTGTAGAATGAAATGGTTATTAGTGTCTCGAATATGCGCTAGTGGAGATGAAAATTGTTGTCAATAATAAGAGAAAGGAGTGTTGCAACTTTGTTTTAAGCATCAGTATGAAAAAACAGGCGAGCGTAAAGAACAGTTTCGTTAGCATCAAATATGTTTTCCTCCATTTTAGGGACGACTTAAGTTAGAATGGGGATATCATCCATAATAAAAACGGGACGTGATGGTGGGAGTCACGAAAGCCAAAATACCCAAATACGTTGACGGGACATCCATATTTTAAAACGACAAGTGATGGTGGGTGCCACAAAAGCCAAACTACCCAAATACGTTGTCAAGGCATCCACAATAAAAACGAGATGTGATGGTGGGTACCACGAAAGTGAAACTACCAAAATATGTTGACGGGGCATCCAGGATAAAGACGATACTTGATGATGGGTGTCACCAAAGCTAAACTACCCAAACACGTTGTCGAGGCATGTGCAACCAATTGAATAAAAGCTCAAGCGTCATTTGAAGTTAGATAGGTAGTTTGTTCACGGGAAACGAGCGCTCGGGTCGATCAAATATTAATGTGCAATGAGGTGGTGGGGCAAATTGAAAAAAATATTGTCAAAGTCTTTGAGACAAAAATGAAGTTGTTGGTAGAATTGCCTAGACGATGTAGAAATCGATGGTTCTTTTAGTATTTTCTAGGTCTAAATTGAAATACAGAAAGAAGCCGAGGCAGTCTGCCTCTAACTTCTCTCTGCAAATCCCATACTTGCAACTTCTCTTTGCAACTCCCACACTTGTTGCAGTCACTGAGAAGTTGGAGAGGAAACTAGAGCCATGGCTACCTAGGCTATCTAGAGGTCTATGAAAATAGATTAGTGATTTACGAATAGGTAGTTTATTTACTAAAAATAGATGATGTCGAAACCAGGATTCGATCTTGGTACTTGCCGTCCGTAGACCGCCGGTAGCCGGTAGACTTAACTATTAAGTGTAGGACTAGTTTTACATACTATTGGGTTAGATAATTATTTAATTCATACCACGTAGGATAATTCATTTAACAGAAATTTTTTACAGGATACATAGATCCAGTTATATAAAGTACGGCTTCCGATATGGATAAGAAACGAGTACCGCGCATTTGTTTCTTTAACGAAAAAAATACCGCGCAAGTATTTATGACGGCTACGATTGAAATCTGCATTAAATCGAACGACCAGGAAGAAATCCGAGATCGCGAAAGAGAATCTCGACGATTTGTGGTCATCGCCACATCAAATGACACGTGGCACGATTACATTGGATCGCGGCATCTTCGGGGATTACGGGACCGAATCGGAATATGACATGTGTCGACATTCAGACCATGTCGTATAATATTGGTACATTAAGTACACCGGCAATTGTACTTTTGTGTACGGCAATGCAAATTGATTAATGCCGTACATCAGTAGATAGAGTTTTAGAGAGAGATAGGAATTAGAAAAATTTGGTAGATAGGACCCTCTCTCTCAGAGAGCTTCTGGACAAAAGGTCAACTTTGACCCTCCATAACTTACTGCTCAGAGGAGCAAATTTAGAGATTCTTTTTGCTATCGACCCAGGGGAGTCTTGCCTTCACAGGGTTGAAGGTGGTCAGAGTTTTTGTCTGCCAGGGTGGCAGTTTTTCTTGCTAAAACACAAAAGGGTCAAGGTTTTCTTAGAGGCTTCTTGCAAGCTGTAGATTATGAGGACCTATGGAGGTCTTAGAGTTGCAAGTTATGGGCCCACCCTCTAGGGTACCCATCTGCAATGGAACTGGCTTCATATACTGTGAAAGTATGATGACATGAACGTAATGCGAGAAAAGGTTTTGGGGGATAGTGAGTGGACGAGTTGGGCGTCCATCAAGTCTTGGAATCCCTCCAGGGTTTCGAGGAAGCAGATTCACTAGGAAAGCAGATCCATCTTCAACAGAGGAGACAAAGGAAGGAGAGGTGGTGGAGAAAAGAAAGGAGAAGAAGACGACCACACCAATAGCAACTGGTTCGGCATTCATGTGACCTATTCCGAGGAACGAGGAGAATGATACTGATACCTGGGACTTCAACAATATGGCAGCAAAGCACTTCATCCTTCGCCGTCTTACTCAAGGGCTTGCATGTCCTTATTTGAAGGTAGAAAGGGCATCCGACCTTTGGATGGCTCTCATAGAGATGTACCGAAGTGGTACAATTCAGCATCAACAGTTGGCTGATCAGAAAGTTAAAGAGTATGTATACAAAGGGGGGAAGATGTTGAATTTTTGTAATGAGCTTGCTACATTTTTCATAGAGCTTGAGAGTGTTGGAAAAGATTTCCGTGTAAAAGAAAAGGTTAACTGTTTACTGATGAAGTTACCCGATGAGTTTCAAAATCGTACTCAACCGTGTGTAGGACTTGTCGGACTCAAGGTGGATATGGAACTCAGTGGTAGGGATGATTCTCGTTCGGGAGAATACGATTGAGATCCGAAGGGGAGGAAAGAGTGGCCAAGCCTTGGCAACTGCGACCGATTGGAGGAACAAGGATTCCCGGAAACAAGTTGGAAACTATGGGGGGAGGGAGCATAAAAATCACACCGACGAGTTCGGACCAAGGGCTCCCAAAGGTTTATGTCATTTTTGTAAGAAACCTGGGCACTATATGGCAGTGTGCACTAAGCTAACCGAGCTTCGATTAAAGGAGGGGCAGACCGGTGGTACCCCAATAGGAAAGAAAAAGGCCCTTATGACACAAGTACATGAGGCGGAATCTGAGGACAAGGACGATGAGCTCCTTTTAGATGAGGAGTTGGAGGCGGAAAACGAGGTCGAAATACCACGAAGGAAGAAATGTGCTTACGGTGGATTAAAAGGTGAAGCAGGCTGGATTGTAGATTCAGGTGCCTCCATGCACATGTGTAAGGATAGGCACCTGTTCACTAAGATAAGAAAGATTCCCACCGTAGAGATAGCGTACAGTGATGGGAGGATAGTCACCACTACTATTGTAGGATCGGTAGATTTGAAAGTGCTAGTAGAAGGAAAGACATCCATAGTAACATTCTCCGATGTATTGTTTATTCTGGAGCTGAACAAAAACCTTATCTCTACATCCGTATTAGATGATAAGGCTTTTTTTACTAGCACTAGGGAAGGAGTCTTTACTGCTAGTTTTGAGGAGGATGTCTATTTCATTGCTGAGAAAGGTAGCAATGGGATATTTAGGCTGGTTTTAAGTAATGAAAAGAAGAAACTTTATTTTGTTGGTGTTCATGATATTATGATGTGGCATAAGAGGCTAGGGCATGTGAATCTAGACAAGTTAAGATAGATGAAAAAGATGGGAGTGGTGGAAGGGATTAAGTTTAGTGAGAATGATAATATAAGTGATTGTAGTGGATGTGCTCAAGGTAAAACACACAGATTACCCTTTCCTAAAACAGCCCTATAAGGGAGAAAAAATTCTAGATCTAGTACACACAGATATTTGGGGACCAGCTAAAGTGCCCTCACCAGGCGGGAAGAGATTTATGATGACTATCACTAATGATTGGTCTCGGTATTCCCGAGTGTATTTATTGAAAAACAAGTCCGAAGCTCAGGATTGTTTTAGACAATATAAAGCATGGAGTGAAAAACTTCATTAAACTCCAATTAAGAGAATAACGAGTGACAATGGTGGAGAGTATACTTCTAACCAGTTTGAGGATTTTCTGAGAGAAGATGGGGTCCAACACCAAAAGACAGTTTCAGAAAACCCGGAACAGAATCGGGAAGCTGAAAGGTTAAATAGAACAATAAGTGATAGTGCTAGAAGTATGTTGTCAGATAAGAAGATAGGCAAAAGGTTTTGGGCAGAAGCAATGAACTGTGCTAATTACCTCCAAAATAGAGTTCTTACTTCAGCTATAAAAGATCAAACACCTTATGAGAGATGGACAGGCCGGAAACCAAACATATCTCACTTAAAGGTTTTCGGCAGTTAAGTATTCAGTCTAGATACATATCGGTCTAATTGGAAGCTAGATCCTAAAGGAAACCCGGGATACTTATTAGGATATGATGAGGATGTTAAAGGATATAGAGTTTATGATTCAAAAAGGGAAGATACAATCTTTGTAAAACATCTAGTAGTTATGGATGAAGGAAAGTCTGTGGATCCCTTCATGTATACAAAGTCAGTAAAAATCAGATTTGAGTCAGAAAATTCCGATGACTTTGAGCTTCCTAACTATCAAGGTTTTAGAGAAGATGACATTTTTGTAAGTACAAATCAGACCAAAAAGGACTCGGCTATGGAAACTCCAGTGACAACTCTATCCGCGAAGACGTGGTGGAAATTGATTTGGAATCAAGGGATAGGGGAGAGGTCGAGATTGTTCAAAAGAACCCACGAGAACCATCTATCCTAGCCATAAATTTTGAGGGGGGAAGGAGAAGTAGCAAAATATTGCAAGAAAAATAGGTTAATAACAAGGTCACAAAACTATTTCATCGAGATGAACCTCATACTTATGGAGAGGCGATGACTTGTTCATAAAGAAACCTGTGGAAAACAACCATCAATGAGGAGATGGCCTCAATTATGGCATTCGATACTTGGGAGCTGGTGGATTGTCCACCTAACCGAAAACCAATCGGTTGTAAGTGGGTTTTCAAATTAAAACTGAACCCGAATAACACCATTGAGCGTTACACAGCCCGATTAGTGGCAAAAGGATTTACACAGAAAAAGAAGGAATCGACTACGAGGAAACCTTTGCCCCGGTCGTCAGATTTCCCTACGTCCGTATACTTCTCAGTCTTCCATCAGCAGAAGACATGGAGGTGCACCAGATGGACATCAAGACAACCCTTTTGCATCAAGAATTACAAGAGGAGATCTTCATGCGACAGCCCGAAGGATTTGTGGAGGAAGGAGAGGAGAGTAAGGTATGCCCGCTGCTTAAATCTTTTTATGGTATGAAACAGGCGTCGCGCCAGTGGAATAACAAGCTTGATGAGTTTCTTACCTGTCTGGGATATATCCGCAACAGCTCAGATCACTCAATCTATGTTTTTGAAAATGAGGAAGGTGTTTTATTTATTGCAATTTATGTTGATGATTTGCTTGTTTTACGTAAATCAATGGAAAAATAATTAATAAACTGAAAACCGATCTTAAACGGAGATTTGATATGAAGGATATGGGGGAAGCAAAATATATTTTGGGAATTTTAGTAGAAAGAGACCCAAAAAGAAAGATTATAAGATTGACTCAAAAGGAAGCAATAGGAAACATGCTGGAAAAATTTCAGATGGATAAAGCTAATAGTTGTACAACTCCAATGGAGTTAAAGAAGGGAAGTGAGGGGAGTGAGGAAGGAGTCATAGTCTTAGACGAGGAATTAAGTCTTGAAGAACAAAAGTTCATGCAGACTATTCCTTACAAGCAAGTAGTGGGAAGCCTAATCTATTTTATGAATTGTACCCGGCCGGATTTAGCTGCAGTTGTAGGAGTACTGAGTAGAAGTCTAAATGCTCCAACTAAGAAGGATTGGGAGGCAGCTAAGAGAGTCCTTAGATATTTGATAGGAACTAGGGATCTATTGTTGCATTTGGTTCGGGAGAATACTGACATCACTACTTGGAGTGATTCCAAGTATGGTGATGCTCCAATGAGGAGATGTACTTCTGGATATGTATTATATGTGGGTGAGAGGCTTGCTGTTGGAGTAGCAAACAACAAAAGGTTATTGCTCAGTCCACCATGGAGGCTGAGTATATGGCCTCTTACTCTGCTGTGAAAGAATTGATGTGGGTCAAGTCTTTGCTTGGTGAGCTTGGTCACCTTAAGAGTGGTGTGGAAAACATTTTTTGTGATAATCAGGCAGCGATCGCTATTTCTACCAATCCTAAACATCATTTTAAAACCAAACACATGGACATTAGACTCAGCTTTGTTAAAAAGAAAGTAGAAAACAAAACGATCAATTTAGAGTATTGACCAGATAGCGAGATGGTAACAGATATGATGACCAAACCTGTGCCTTCCCCAAAGTTAATTTTTTGTAGGGAGAAGTGTGATCTAAAGTTGAAGATTGACTAGAAAATAAGGGGAGTGTAGAAATTAATGGTTCATTTAGTATTTTCTAGGTCTAAATTGAAATACAGAAAGAAGCCGAGGCAGTATGCCTCTAACTTCACTCTCGAACTCCCACACTTGTTGCAGTCACTGAGAAGTTGGAGAGGAAGCTAGAGCCATGGCTACCTAGGCTATCCAAAAGTTTACGGGAAAGAGATTAGTGATTCACGGATAGGTAGTCTATTTACTAAAAAGGGATGATGTCGAAGCCAGGGCTCGATCCTGGTACTTGCCGTCCGTAGACCGCCGGTAGCCGGTAGACTTAACCATTAAGTCTAGGACTAGTGTTACATGCTATAGGGTTTGATAATTGTTTAATTCATACCACGTAGGATAATTCATTTAACAGAATTGTTTTACGGAATATATAGATCCAGTTAAGTAAAGTACGGCTTATGGTATGGATAAAAATCGAGTACCGCGCATTTGTTTTTTTACGAAACAAATACCGCGTAAGTATTTATGACGGCTACGATTGAAATTTGCATTAAATCGGACGACCGGGAAGAAAGCCGAGATCGCGAAAGAGAATCTCGGCGGTTTGTGGTCATCGCCACATCATATGACACGTTGCACAATTACGTTGGATCAAGGCATCTCCGGGGATTACGGGACCGAATCCGGATATGACATGTATCGACATTTAGACCATGTCGTGCAATATTCGTACATAAAGTACACCGCCACCTATACTTTGTGTACGACAGTGTAATATGATTGATGCCGTATATCAGTAGATAGAGTTTTAGAGAGAGATAGTGTTCAAATTAACAGGTTTTCTTATGTATTTCCTAGGTTTCTTAAGTAATCTAAAACGAGGAAGGAAAAAAAGAGGCAGCCTGCTTCTAACTTCTCTCTCTAGCCCCATACTTGTCGTATTCATTGGAGGCTGAAGAAGAAACTAGAGCCATGGCTGCATATGGTTCTCCTAGAGTCAGAAGGCAGTCCTTTGTTAAACTTACCAAAAAGGTTAACAAACTCAGGATTTTTATCCTGGTACTTACCGTCCGTTTGAATAGACCAGAGTCGTTACCATGTAGCCTAACACCTGTGTCTAGGTATATAGGCTACAATAGCTACTTAAAGATATACAAATAGGAAAGTTCAATTAACTGACGAACAGACCACAATCACATAGATATAGTTAGATAAAATCACATCTAAAAGTACTTGTATTTTAAACGGCTATAAATTAAAGTCAATATAAATTGGGCGGCAGACGAAGAAGCCGGCATCGCGAAATCGACGATTTGGCGGTTTGCTGTCCCAGCCACGTCGGGTGACACGTGGCAATATAACGTTGGATGGCGACTTCTCCGGGATATACCATGGCCAACCCGAAAATGGCAGGCGTCATCTTCTTGGCCATATCGTATAAAGGTCGTACACAAAGTACTCCAAGCCAAGTACCTTTTCTGTGCTGTACACTGAATCGATTTGCTTCGTACTTTAGTAGTAGAGGGATTATTGAGGAGTTCAGGACTTAGAAAATATTAGGTAGCAGCCTCTCTCCCAGTGCGCTTCTGTATAAAAGGTCATCTTTGACCATTGACAATTAACTGCTCAAGGGAGCAAATTCAAAGATTTTTTCTGAGGCAGACTTAGGGGAGTCAGCTCTTTCAAAGGGTGTAGTTTGGTCAGTCTGTGTTCTGTCAGAGTGTCAGCAATATTCAGACAAAGCTTAAAGAATTGAGGTTATCCTAGAGACTTCTAGCAAGCTGCCTACTTTGAGTACCAATGGAGGTCTCAGAGTTGCACGTTATGGGCCTACCCTCTAGGGTGCCCATATTCAATGTGACTAGGTTCATCTACTGGGAGAGTATGATGATGGGAGCCCTATGTGTGAAAAGATTTTGGGGAATAGTGAGTGGGCGAGTAAAGCGCCCATCCGGTTTTGCTATTCCTCCAGGGTTTGGAGGAAGCAGATGTGGTAGGAAACCAGATCCACCGTCATCAGAGGACTCAGAAGACGGAGAAAGCATCGTCATGGAAAAGGGGAAAGAAAAAGAGAAAACCACACCTATAGCAACCGGATCTGCTTTCTTGTCTCCTATTCCGGGGAATGAGGAGAATGATATCGATACCTGGGACTACAACAACATGGCGGCCAAGCATTTTGTTCTCCGTCATCTCACACAAGGACTCGTAGGTCCTCATTTACAGGTGGAAAGGGCATCCGATCTGTGGGATGCGCTTATAGAGATGTACCAAAGCGGTACTATTCAGGAACAGAAGCTAGCAGACCAAAGGATCAATGGTTACTTTCACAAAGGAGAGAAGATGTTTGATTTTTGCAATGAGCTGGCTATACTCTTTATGGAGTTAGGGTGTGCCGGAAAAGTAGAAATCGAGAAGGCAAAGGTACACTGCTTACTCATGAAACTACGCGATGAGTATGAGAACATTGTGAATCGGGTACAGGATCTGCCGGACTCTAGGTGGATATGGAATTTTGTAGTTGGTATGATTCTCGTCCGAGAGAATACAATCGAAATTCGGAGGTGAGTTAAGAATGGACAAGCCTTGGCGGCCGGAGCAAGTTGGAAAAACAAAGATTCACGGAAACCCTTTGGAAGTCCTAGAGGGGAAGACCTGAAAAATCAATCCGATGAGTTTGGAACAAGTGGACCAAAGGGGCTTTGTCATTTCTGTTAGAAACCCGGGCATTACATGGCAGAATGTTCCAAACTGACCGAGCTTCGGATAGAGGAGGGGCAGACCGAAGGTCAAACAAGAGGGAAGAAAAAGGCACTTGTCACACAGGTACTCGAGGAGGAATTCGATGAGGAGGACGATGAACTTCTATTGGATGAAGAGTTGGAGGCAAAGACACAAGTCAAAATTCCACGAAAGCATAAATAAGCTTTCGGTGGACTGGAAGTTGAAGGAGGTTGGATTGTGGATTCAGGTGCCTCCATGCACATGTGCAAGGATAAGCATTTGTTCACTAAGCTGAGAAAGATTCCTACTGTAGAGATTGAATATGGGGATTGGAGGGTAGTTACCACTACTTATGTAGGATCGGTAGATCTGAAAGTCGTAGTGGAGGGAAAAACCTCAATAGTTACGTTCTCCGATGTATTGTTTTTTCCGGAGTTAAACAGAAAACCTTATTTCTACATCTGTGTTAGATGATAAAGGATTGGAAACTAGCACCAGAAAAGGTGTTTTTACAAGAAGATGTGTACTTCACTGCTGTGAACGGTAGCCAAAGAATGTTCAGGCTTGCTTTAAGTAATGAAAAACTCAAACTTTACTATACTGGTGTTAATGATAGTATGTTGTGGCATAAGAGGCTTAGGCATGTGAATCTAGAAAAACTAAAAGGAATGAAAAAAATGGGAGTAGTAGAAGGGATACGCTTTAGGGAAAATGATAATTTAAATGATTGCAGTGGGTGTGCTCAGGGTAAAGCACACAGATTGCCATTTCCAAAAGAAGCAACTTATAAAGGAGAAAAAGTCCTTGATTCGGTACACACGGACATTTGGGGACCGGCAAGAGTGCCATCACCCGGAGGAAAAAGATTTATGCTAACCATTACCGATGATTGGTCTCGGTACTACTTTCTGAAAAACAAATCAGAAACTCCGGAGTATTTTAAACAATATAGAGCATGGGCCGAGAAGCTTCACGAGACCTCAATAAAAAGAGTAAGAAGTGACAATGGAGGGGAATATACCTCCTATCAGTTTGAGGAGTTCTTAAGAGAGGATGGTGTGCAACATCAAAAGACAGTTCCGGAAAATACGGAACAGAATTGTGTTGCCGAAAGATTGAATAGGATACTGAATGATAGTGCCCGGAGTATGTTGTCAGATAAAAAGATAGGAAAAAGAGTTTTTGGGCCGAAGCTATGAATTGTGCTAATTATTTGAGAAATAGAGTACTTACATCAGCGGTAAAAGACCAAACTCCATATGAGAGATGGACTGACCGAAAACCAAATCTATCTCACTTAAAGGTTTTCGGTAGTAAAGTCTTCAGTTTAGATACATACAGATCTAACTGGAAATTAGATCCTAAATGGAAACCCGAATACTTGCTATGATATGATGAGGATGTAAAAAGGTATAGAGTGTATGATCTAAAAAGAGAAGATATAATTCTAGTAAAACACCTGGTAGCTATGGATGAAGGGAAGTCAGTAGATCCCTCTTCAAATCCTCAAAGTTAATCAGAATCAGATTTGCGTCAGACAATTTTGATGACTTTCACCTTCCTAACTATCCGGGTCTCCAAGAAGATGATACTCTTGCAGGGTCGGACGATATCCTTGCAGACTCAAAACAGACCGAGAAAGACTTGGAAACACCAGTGGCACCTATACCTGAAGCGGAAGGGGTGGTGGGAATTGATATGGATCCGAGGGACAGGGGAGAAGCTGTGGTGATTCGAAAGAATCCACGGGAACCATCTATTCCGGCCGCAGATTTTTAAAAGAGGAAGAAGAAGCAGCAAAAGGCTTCAAGAGAAACAAGTTAACAACAAGGTAACTAAAAAATCTCATCCGGATGAACCTCGAACATATGGAGAGGCAATGAACTGCGCGGAGAGAAACCGATGGAAGACAGCCATCAATGAAGAAATGGCTTCAATCATGGCAGCTGATACATGGGAATTAGTGGACTATCCACTTGATCGCAAACCGATTCGATGTAAGTGTTGTTTTTAGAAAGCTTTAGTCCTCTTTATGCCTCAGCTGTGAGAGAGAGCTGTTCAGGACTTAAGCTATTTTTGGTTGAGTTCGTTCAGTACTTACCGAAATTAGTGTGACAGTGAAGTTGGGAGTTCACGGTTCATTCACACTTGGGACACGTGTCGTCACTTGGGAGAATGCGTGAGTATGTCCTCCGTGGACGTACGGAAATTCGGCAGGACCACTGGACTTCGTGAAGTCAATTCTACGGTGCCAAATCCTCTAATCGGACCGCTGACAACCGCCGCCAACAAATAGTGACGAGGCGTGACTAGATCATTATCACTTTACGTTGTCTGAACTTCGGTGTAAATATTTGTGATAGAATGTTAGATGTACGGCTGGAATGCCTCCGTACAACTTAGTGTAGTTTCGGTGGATAAAAGTAGGACTTAGTGAATTTGATTTTTAGGAACAAATGATATGAAAACTGTACACTCAGTTTTATGTAATTTCATTTCTACATATCTCACAGATTTGTGAGCGGAATTGAATGCAATTTTGTGTGTGTATTCCTTTATATGTTATCTACACTGTGGCAAATTTTCAGGACGTTTACGGCGTTTTTCTGAAAGTTAAAGTTTGTCAAAGTTGCTGTTCAGCCATCGGTATTTGTGGAAGCTTCCTCTCTTGATTTGTTCTACGATGACTACTGCTGCATCTTCTTCATCTTCAGTACCAGCAGTTCTTCATCTTCAGTACCAGCAGTTGTCTCAGAACAACAGTAAGCTGGCCCGCCTTCACGAATTCCGGTCTTTGATGGACGTGAATGTCTGTATTGGGCAGATTTGGTTAAGTCTTACTTCAAGCAAGTGAAACTTATTGATGTGTTAAATGGATCATTGGCAGAATCTGATGCCAACTTTGATCAGAAAAATGACCAGGTTTTGCATTTAGTAAAGCTTATGATATCAAAAGAATTGCATATGACATATATTAATGTTACAAAGGCATCAGATTTGTGGGATGCATTGAAATCTTCTTATGTGAAAGCTAGTGACCAGCATGAGATTATAACTGCTGGTCAAAATCTATGAGTATAAGTACACAGGTGGTAGCATGGTGGAATACACTAATCGGTTTCGAATGATACTGTCAAAAAATTCATGTTCTGGGGGGACTTTCTCCCCTTATCATCAGGCCATGATTCTCCTAAAGAGGCTTCCTAATGAATATAAAGGAGCCTCAGATGAAATGAAAAAATTGTATAAACCTCTTTGGAATTTGCAAACAACTATAGAGTTTATCTTGGCAGAAGAGGCTACTCAGACAGTTTTAGGATTTGGAAAACCAGCTGTAGCATTTACGGCTCAGTTTCAGAGGGAAAGTAGATATCAAGGGAACCAGTTTAATCCTCAGTTTGAGAAATATGTTTATTGCTATACTGATGGTCACTCCTTCAGAGCTTGTCCTTTGTATATAAAAGCTCTTGAAACAGGTACCTTTCGGAAAGGATGGAGACACCGCGGACCTCCCATTTCCCAAAAACCTCCGAATAAAATTGTTGCATTTTCAGCGGAGGATATGGAATTGGAGAAGAAAAAGACCGAAGAAACGACACCTGATGTGATCAGTTTTCCAAAAACTGATGACAAAGAGTACTTTGCTCTCGCCAAACTCGACATGATGGAAGGAGAAAAGGACCTCGGATGGATAATGGATTCCGGCAGCTCTTCACACATGTGCTGGAACAAGTCTTGGTTTAACGAGATGTCTTCTATTCCTTTACGTCAGATCTTTTATGCTTGTGGTTATGCTGTTGAATCAAATGCCAAAGGAAACATAGATCTCGATTGTGTGATAGATGGAAAGGTTGTTAAGAGAACTTTGTATGATGTCTTGTATGTTCCAAAGTTCAAGAAAAATTTGTTTTCTACGTCTGTAGCTGAAAGCAAAGGCTTTGAGGTTCTCCATAAAAATGGCAAGAAAATAGTGAGCAAGAATGGAAGAGTAGCTCTAGTAGGAACTAGAGGCCCAAACTTTTTGTACCGCATAGACTTGGCTAATAAAATTGATTTTGCGTACTCCAATGTCCTATGTGATAATGTTTTGTGGCATAAAAGGCTTGGTCATGTGCATCATGAGAGACTTACTAAGATGATAAACCATAATATGATAGAGGGAGTCAAGCTTGGTCAAAAAGAGTCCCATGTTTGTGATGGTTGTGCTCTCGGAAAGCTTCAGAAGCTTTCTCTACCACAAGTTTCTGAGCATCGAGCCACACATCTCCTTGGTATTATTCACTCTGATGTCTTCGGCCCTTCTAAAGTTCCCTCTCTTGGTGGCAGCCGCTTCTTTGTCACCTTTACAAACGATATATTATTACTCCCGATATAGTCGCCTATACTTCATGAAGGAGAAGGGAGAAGTCTTCACTCACTTTAAGCACTACAAAATCTGGGCGGAGAAACTTCACGGCTAATCTATTCTTGCTTTGCGAACGGATAATGGTGGAGAGTATGTATCTCATGCATTTGCTGATTTTTTGAAAGAGAATGGCATCTCTCGTGAATTTACTGCTCCGTACACACCGGAACAAAATGGTGTTGCCGAGAGACTTAATCGGACTTTGACTGAATGTGCTCGATCTACGATGGCCGATAAAGGTGTGGATCCAAAGTTTTGGGGGGAAGCTTTTCATTATGCTTCCTACATCAGATAATAGAGTGGAAACCCGAGCTGCTAGGGGTAAGACACCTTATGAAGTGTGGACAGGTAGAAAGCCAAATGTAAGTCATTTAGAGTTTTTGGTAGCAAAAGTTTTATCTTGGATAATCTTCCTAATTGGAAGCTTAGTCCAAAATCTGTACCTGGTGTCTTTTTAGGCTATGATGATGAATCTGCAGGTTATAGAGACAATAATCCTCAGAGAGGATGCCTTCAAACAGCTAGGAATATTCAGATTAAAGAAGAAAGTCAATCTGTTAACGTTTTTAGCATGGATGCAACTGAAAGGAATGAGAAAATACAAGAATATATCATTCTTGAGCAGGTACCTTTTACTCCATCCTCTTCTACTTCTTCTACCTCTCTCCCAAATGCCTTTGGGCCGTCTAATACTCATTCTGGAGCTACTCCTTCTGTTGATGCTCCTCCCAATACACGCCCTGTGCGGCAAGGTAGGGAACCAACAGTTCCCGCGTCAAATTTTCCGAGGGGAAGAAGGCAAAGCAGCCGTCTTCGAGGCGACCGAGTTGAGAGTGTTTTTTTTGCAAGCACAAGGGAGCCGATTACTATTCATGAAGCTTTTTCTGTTCCTGAAAAGGATCACTCGATCTCGGCTGCAAATGAGGAGATAAAGTCAATTATAGAAGCCCAAACTTGGGAACTTGTGGAGCTCCCACCGAACCGGAAAGCTATCGATTGTAAGTGGGTCTTCAAATTAAAATTGAATCCTGATAATACAATTGAGAGATATAAAGCTAGACTGGTTGCTAAGGGATTTAGCCAAAAGGAGGGAATTGACTATGAAGAGACCTTCTCTCCTGTAGTTCGCTTTCCTACTGTTAGAGTTTTGCTATCTCTTGCTGCAATAGAGGATATGGAATTGCATCAGATGGATGTTAAAACTGCTTTCTTGCATGGTGATTTGGAGGAAGTAATTTATATGAAGCAGCCAGAGATGTATGCAGAAAAAAGGAAAGAAAATATGGTCTATAAACTGTTGAAGTCCCTGTATGGTCTGAAACAGGCTCCGAGACAATGGAACCTAGAATTAGATGAGTTTTTAACCAATCTTGGCTTTACTAGGATCAGTTCAAATCACTCAGTCTATGTAATGCAAGGTGATGAAGGAGTGATTTATGTGGGAGTTTATGTACTTGATTTGCTACTGATTAGCAAATCTATCAATGAGATTAATAAAATAAATTCAGCTTTGAATTCCCGGTTTGAAATGAAAGACTTGGGTGAGGCTAAGTATATTCTAGGAATTCAAGTAGAAAGAGACAGGAAACAGAAAACTATTTATTTAACTCAAAAGGAAGCAATCAAGAACATGCTAGAAAAGTTTGGCATGTCGGACGCAAAGGGGAGTGACACTCCTATGGAATTCAGGCAGAAATTGGAAGGCACGGAAACGGATGGTGGTGTTTTGGTTGATGATTCCTTAGATTCGGGGAGGCAGATTCTATGTCCTCCATTCCTTAGAGGCAGATTGTCGGAAGCCTCATTTATTTCATGAATTGTTCTCGTCTCGACACCACAGCAGCGGTTGGAGCCTTAAGCCAAAGCCTTCAGAATCCAAGGAAATCAGACTATGAGGCAGCAAAGAGAGTTCTTCATTATCCTGAAGGAACTCAAAATCTTAGACTCTCTCTCGGTGGAGAGGAAGTCAAAATTCATACATGAAGCGATGCGAGCTACGGAGATATGCCGAGCCGACGCTCCACCACCGGATACATTTTGAAGATCGGAAGTGGAACTTGCTGCTGGAGCAGCAAACTTCACAAGGTAACGACTCAGTCTACCATGGAGGCTGAGTACATGGCTGCCAGCTCGGCAGTTAAAGAGTTACTTTGGGTAAAGTCTCTTCTCTAATAGCTTCTCTTTATACAATTTGGACCACAGATAGTGTGGTGTGATAATCAGGCAGCAATCGCTATTGCATCTAATCCCAGTCATCACTTTAAGAGTAAGCACATTGATATCAAGCTACACTTTGTAAGAGAAAAGGTGATGGGAAAAGTCTTGAAGTTGAGTTATTTACCGGATGAGCAAATGGTGGCTGACATGATGACGAAACCCTTACCTGCTCCCAAATTGAAGTTCTGTAGAGAGGCATGTGGACTGAGTGACTAGTAGAGTCTAAAGCTTTAGGGGAGTGTTGTTTTTAGAAAGCTTTAGTCCTCTTTATGCCTCAGCTGTGAGAGAGAGTTGTTCAAGACTTAAGCTATTTTTGGTTGAGTTCGGTTCAGTACTTACCGAAATTAGTGTGACAGTGAAGTTGGGAGTTCACGGTTCATTCACACTTGGGACACGTGTCGTCACTTGGGAGAATGCGTGAGTATGTCCTCCGTGGACGTACGGAAATTCGGCAGGACCACTGGACTTCCTGAAGTCAATTCTACGATGCCAAATCCTCTAATCGGACCGATGACAACCGCCGCCAATAAATAGTGACGAGGCGTGACTAGATCATTATCACTTTACGTTGTCTGAACTTCGGTGTAAATATTTGTGATAGAATGTTAGATGTACGGCTATAATGCATCCGTACTGCTTAGTGTAGTTTCGGTGCATAAAAGTAGGACTTAGTGAATTTGATTTTTAGGAACAAATGATATGAAAACTGTACACTCAGTTTTATGTAACTTCATTTCTACATATCTCACAGATTTGTGAGCGGAATTGAATGCAATTTTGTGTGTGTATTTTTTTAGTATGTTATCTACAATGTAGCAAATTTTCAAGACGTTTACAACGTTTTTCTGAAAGTTGTAGTCTGTCGAAGTTGCTGTTCAGCCATCGGTATTTGTGGAAGCTTCCTCTCTTGATTTGTTCTACGATGACTACTGCTGCATCTTCTTCATCTTCAGTACCAGCAGTTGTCTCAGAACAACAGTAAGTGGGTTTTCAAGTTAAAACTGAATCGTGACAATACTGTTGAGTGATATAAGGCCCGGTTAGTGGCCAAAGGTTTTACACAGAAAGAGGGAATAGACAATGAAGAAACCTTTGTCCCGGTGTCAGATTTTTCTCAGTCAGGATACTTTCCCTCACATTGAAGTACACCAGATGGACATAAAAACTGCCTTCTTGCATGGAGAACTAGAAGAGGAGATCTTCATACGACAGCCGGAAGGATTCGTTGAGCAAGGAGAAGAAAGTAAGGTATTCCGACGGATCAAATCTCTCAATGGTTTGAAACAGGCACCTAGACAGTGGAACAAGAAACTTGATGATTTCCTTACTGGTCTAGGATACATTCGGATCAGTTCAGATCATTCAATTTATGTTTTTGAAGATGTGAAAGGTGTCATCTTTATTCCAATTTACGTTGATGATTTGCTTGTTCTCAGTAAGTCAATGGAGAAAATCAACAAACTAAAAACAGATCTGAAAGGAAGATTTGAGATGAAGGATATGGGGGAGGCAAGATATATTCTGGGAATACAAGTAGAGAGAGATAGAGAAAAGAGAATAATTAGACTAACTCAAAAAGAGGCAATTGGAAACATGTTGAAAAAATTTCAGATAGACAAAGCCAACTGTTGTACAACTCCGATGGATCTAAAGAAGGGAAGTGAGGGGAATGAGGAAGGCGACATCCTAGTTCTAGATGATGAACTAGGTCCAGAAGAGAAGAAGTTCATGCAGACTATCCCATACAGACAAGTAGTGGGCAGTCTCATTTAATTCATTAATTGTACCTGACCGGATTTGGCAGCAGTTGTAGGAGTGCTAAGTAGGAGTCTGAATGCTCCTACCAAAAAGGATTGGGAAGTTGCTAAGAGGGTCCTCATATATCTCATAAGAACTAGGGATCTATGGCTGTATTTGGGTGGCGGAAATACTGACATCACCACTTGGAGTGATGCCAGCTATGGGGATGCTCCGATGCGAAGATGTACATCTGGATATGTGTTCTATGTGGGGAATGGTGCTGGTTGCTAGAGCAGTAAGCAGCAAAAGGTCACTGCTCAGTCCACCATAGAGGCTGAGTATATTGCATCTTGCTTTGCTGTGAAGGAATTGATGTGGGTCAAGGCGAAGTAAAAGATCAATGGATATTTTCACAAAGGAGAGAAGATGCTCGATTTCTGCAATGAGCTGGCTATACTCTTTATGGAGTTAGAGTGTGATGGAAAAGTAGAAACCGAGAAGTCAAAGGTTTATTACTTACTTATTAAACTACTTGATGAATATGAAAACATTGTGAACCAGGTACAAGATCTGCCGGACTCCAGGTGGATATAGAATTCGGTAGTTTGTATGATCCTCGTTCGAGAGAATACAATCGAGATCCGAAGGGGACTTAAGAGTGGACAAGCCTTGGCGGTCGGAGCAAGTTGGAGAAACAAAGATTCACGGAAACCCCTTGGAAGTCATAGAGGGGAAGATAAAAAAAATCAATCTGATGAGTTCGGAACAACAGGGACTAAGGGGATTTGTCATTTATCCAAGATATCAAAAGGTCACTGCTCAGTCCACCATAGAGGCTAAGTATATGGCATCTTGCTCTGCTGTGAAGGAATTGATGTGGGTCAAATCCTTGCTTGGTGAATTGGGACATCTTTAGATTGGAATTTAGAAAATATTCTGTGATAATCAAGCAGCAATTGCAATTGCTACTAATCCTAAACATCACTTTAAAACAAAGCACATGGAAATCAGACTTAGCTCTGTTATGGAAAAGGTGGAGAACAAAATAATAAGTCTAAAATATGGACCAGACAGTGAAATGGTGGCAGACATGATGACAAAGCCTGTGCCTTCTCCTAAATTAGTATTTTGCAGAGAGAAGTGTGGACTTAAACTAAAAGGTGACTAGAAAATAAGGGGAATGTTGAAATTAAAAGGATTTTTTATGTATTTTCTAGGTTTCTTAAGTAATCTAAAATGAGGAAGAAAAAGTAGAGGCAGCCTGCTTCAAAATTCTCTCTCTAGACCCATACTTATCGTAGTCACTGGAGGTTGAAGAAGAAGCTAGAGCCATGGCTGCCTATGCTTCTCCTAGAGTCAGAAGGCAATCCTTTGTTAAACTTACCAAAAAGGTTAACTGACCCATAATTTGATCCTGGTACCTACCGTCCGTCTGAATAGACCAGCGTCGTTACCATGTAGCCTAACACCTGTGTCTAGGTACATAGGCTACGATAGCTACTTAAAGATGTACAAATAGGAAAGTTTATTTAACTGACGAACATAACACAATCACATAGATATAGTTAGATAGAGTCACATCTAAAAGTATTGTTTGTATTTTAAACGGCTATAAATTAAGGTCGATATCATTTGGACGGCGGAGGAAGAAGCCGGCATCGCGGAATGGATGATTTGGCGGTTTGCGGTCTTAACCACGTCGGGTGACACGTGGCAACATGACATTGGATGGCTCCATCTCCGGGATATACCATGGCGAACCCAGAAATGGTAGACGTCATCTTCTTGGCCATGTCGTACAATGGCCGTACAGAAAGTACTCCAAGCCACGTACCTTTCTGTACTGTACAATTGATTAGCTCCGTACTTGAGTAGTAGAGGGATTAGAGAGGGGTTCAGGACTTAGAAAATATTAGGTAGCAGCCTCTCTCCCAGAGCGCTTCTGTATAAAAAGTCATCTTTGACCATTGAAAATTAACAGCTCAGGGGAGCAAATTCAAGGATTCTTTTTGTGGCAGACTCGAGGAGTCAGCTCTTTCAAGGGGTGCAATATTGTCAGTTTGTATTTTGTCAGGGTGTCAGTAATATTCAGACAAAGCTTAAAGATCTGAGGTTATCCTAGAGGCTTCTAGCAAGCTGCCTACTCTGAAGTCTCAGAGTTGCAGATAAGACTTAGAAAAATTTGGTAGATAGGACCCTCTCTTCTAGAGAGCTTCTGTACATAAAGGTCAACTTTGACCCTCCATAACTTACTGCTCAGGGGAGCAAATTCAGAGATTATTTTTGCTATCGACTCAGGGGAGTCTTGCCTTCACAAAGATGAAGGTGGTTAAAGTTTTTGTCTGCCAGGGTGGCTGTTATTCTTGCTGAAACACAAAGGGGTCAGGGTTATCCTAGAGGCTTCTTACAAGCTGTCCATTCTGACGACCTATGGAGGTCTCAAAGTTGTAGACGAGATTTGGAGGACGTTGAACAAAATACAATGTGAGAATTTCAAATGCCACTTCGAAGTCTGAAAGCTTAAAAATGAGATTATAATGCGAGAATTCCACCAATAACGGATCACCGACAACCCGATTTATAAATGAATGGGCTCTGATTAAGGAACATAAAGCTTTAACACCCTCCCGTTGAAATGCAGTTCCCAAAACCATAGGGAGGTTGAAGTCAAAAGGTAAACCTTGTGGGCACAAAGCCACTCATTTGGATGGGTTAACTCATAAACCGATCTTACAAAGCTGCTCTTAAAGGTAGATAACACTTTGTGTGTAGGACCCACAATATGCATATCGTCGAAAATTGAAGGGTATGAACAACTACGGAAAGTCGTAACAGTCTCGCAAAGCTTTAAGGTGAATAAATGTAAAAGGAGGTGTCCCTAAAGGATTACCTTGGTGAATGTCAATCGCAAATTATAAGGTGGCAACACGAGCAAAAGGACCACCAAGATGGAGAAAAAAAGAGCTTGGACGAGAATAAAATGCATGAACAAAAGGGAAATTTTGATTTATAGGTAATGGTGTATGTCCTAATTCGTGAAAGATAACATTTTGGTTGACTATGTTGAAGGCGTCGACAACTTCGATTTGAAGGACCACTGAATCCGGATGGAGATCTAAAAGTGTTCGAAGACCATGACCTACTGCCCTAGAACCCCCCTTTGTAGCTACGCCAAACTGGTGTAATGA
Source organism: Zygnema cylindricum (assembly GCA_037447655.1). Lineage (NCBI taxonomy): Eukaryota > Viridiplantae > Streptophyta > Zygnematophyceae > Zygnematales > Zygnemataceae > Zygnema > Zygnema cylindricum. The sequence goes on along the minus strand of JBBHKE010003354.1, from coordinate 16,901 downwards.
AAAATGGTTTTTTTAGGTTTTTTTTTTCGTGGTTGCCTGTTGACAATCCGTCGATGCTGGAAAATAATGACACGAGCAATTTACCACTTGGTCAACCATGTTAAAAAAGGTTGTATCACCCGTTTTCCACCAGTTGGCCACCCGCGTTGTCAAAGATATTCTTAGCGCCCCCCAATACGACACGTGATTTTTGACGGGGCTAAGTGGACACCCCTTTTATGTGGACACCCCTTTTATTTGTCCTCGAAATTACACATTATCAAACAACTTTTTTTTTCGAGGAGGCCATCTAATATTTCGGAGTGTCTAAATAACATTTTCCATTTCTCATTTGCACATTTAGTACGAATATAGTACGGGAAAAACGAAAAAGTTATCCCAAATTGTAAAAATGCGGAAACACGTCTAAACTTGATTTATACGTTTACACGTGAAATCCTTTAAAAGCCGAAGCACAACACTGCCAATGTGATGATCAAAGCGGCATTAGTGGTGACGTGTGATACTAAGTTGATTTTATTTCCAAGAACGTGAGGTAATACCATCAAAGTACAAAACATGATTGTCACTAACAAGAATCGATGACCAACAAAGTTTAAGGGCCAAAATCATAAAGGACTAAATCTTAACAAAAGTCTTTAAAAGCCTAAAAGAAAAGAAATAAAGCAAGTACAACAAAACTAAACTATTGAAACACTACAAACTACCCTAGATACTAAAGCCTCAAACTACGCCCAATTAAAGATCAAAACTAAATTCCTAAATTTCACTTCTCGAGCAAAACATACAGTGCGCTATAAAATGCGGATTTTATTTCGCACCTTTTACCTTTGTGAGCTCTCGAACTTTTGAACTTTCGAATTTTTAATCTTTCCTACGATTTGCAGATAGCAAGTGTAGCGACTAGCAATTCTGAATTCTTCACTCTGTCTCATTTTTTCGTCTCCCGTTTCTCACTCACACCTCCCTTTTCCCTCGCCTCTCTCCCCATGGATTCTTCAAAGCGAAAACGACTTTCTGCAGAAGCTTCCACCGAGGATAAGGCACCTAAGTCTTTAAAAACTGTCAAAACCGAACCTCCAGACGAGCCAACTTACTCAGAAACTTCCAAAAAAGTTCCAGAAACTTCCAAAAAAGTTCCAGAAACCTCCCCTGACCAATCAGACACTAAACCTAAATCATGTGTGCATGAAGTTGCAATTCCTCCAGGATTTGTTTCTTCCAAAGATGGCGAAATTCACGGAACAATAAGAAACCCTAAGTACGGCGGACCTCGGGCAAAGACTTACCCGTTTTCTTTGGATCCTTTCCAAGAAACTTCCGTAGCCTGTTTAGAAAGAAGAGAATCTGTTTTGGTTGCTGCGCATACGTCAGCAGGAAAGACAGCAGTTGCTGAGTACGCTATAGCCATGGCGTTTCGAGACAAACAAAAAGTCATTTATACTTCTCCTTTGAAGGTGTTTCTCCTACTGCCTCTCCCTCTCCCTCTCTCTTCCTTTCCCTCTCCCTCTCCGTCTCCCCGTCGACGAGATTCCTGTTTTCTTGTTTCTTGCAGATGTGTGGTAAAAGGCGTTTTTATTGCTTTTGCAGAACCTCAGGTTAGATACTTTGGTTTAAACCCTAATTGAAATCCTAATATAAACCCTAATTTAAGATAAGCCCTATTGGTTCTTAAATATCTGAGATTCTGTAAGAAAATGGGGACAAAACAGCAAAAAGTAGAAGAAGCTATGTGCGATTTATGCCGTATGTATTCCGCCCCAGAGGTGGGCAGCGCATCAAACTGCAATAAGAAGGTCTCGAAAAAGCATCCTGCATCCTGCTTTGTCTTTTTTGGACAAGGGAATACCGAAAAAGCATCCTGCTTAGCACTTTTTGTAGTTCGCTGAGCTTCGAACCTTCGGGCCGTCGTCACATCACACAGAAAGCATACCTTCTTGTAGTTTGCTTCTATTTGATGCCCCGCACCACTCTGTAGCTGCTAACTCAAAAACTCCTTATTTAAGCCCTCTTGTAACCTCTAATGACCTAAAAAATACGTAGTCTGTAAAGAATTGAGGAAAATAAGGGAGATTCTGCAACTGTTAACTCGAAAAACACAATTTTAAACCCGGATTTTAAGGTTAACAGTGATTACCTTGAAATTTCTTCGATTCTGTAAAAGAATGTGGAAATTTAAAGAATTAATCCCTGGTTGAAGGTGAATGCTGATTACCCCAAAATTGTTGAAGATTTTGTAAAAGAATGGGGGAATGTAAGGAATTGCACTGGCCATTGCTTGTAGAGTTCGTAAAATTGTTAGCTTTACCACTCATTAGAATTAACTACACTAACTTATGTTTTGCAGTGTGGCTCATTATGAGCCGCTTAACAATATAGTGTTTTTCATCCTAATTTATGGTTTTGGGTCAAAACATACGCACTCGAATTAGAGTGATAGTGTAAAAGAGGAAAAATGTATAAAAGTAATGTACTGTAGGGAGACGTGGCGACTTTTATCCACTCTCTTAAAACAGTGTTACTAACACTTTTATGATTTTTGGTTGAAAAAGCTGCCACCGAATTTGTTTTATTAATACTAATAGTGATGGTCAGTGTCTACACAAATTTCTTGGGATGGGTTCCAGGCGCTGAGCAACCAAAAGTATCGCGAACTAAGTAGTGAATTTAGTGATGTCGGTTTAATGACTGGAGACAACACAATAGCCCCCAATGCAGCTTGTTTGGTGATGACGACAGAAATTTTGCGACACATGCTTTATCACGGTTCGGAGGTACTTCGTGAAGTGGCGTGGGTGGTTTTTGACGAGATTCATTATATGAGAGATCGTGAACGGGGTGTTGTATGGGAGGAGAGCATCATATTCTTACCTCCGGAAGTAAAAATGGTTTTTTTATCGGCCACTATCACAAATGCCAATGAATTTGCCGGGTGGATTTGTCACCTTCACAAACAGCCTTGTCATGTAGTTTATACCGACTATCGTCCCACTCCACTCCAACATTATGCATTTCCGATTGGAGGAGCCGGACTGTATTTGGTGGTAGACGAGAAAAGCAATTTTAGAGAGGACAATTTTAACAAACTTACAGAATCCCTAGGGCGGCAAAAGCTGGATGCCGAAGGAGATATACTTGCTAATGGGAACGGAAAGGGCCCAGGAGGGAGAGGTAGAGGAGGGAGAGGTGGTAGAGGTGCAGGAAGAGGAGGACGAGGTGGGAGAGGTGGTCAAGGCGAGAAGTCAGATATATACAAAATAGTGAAGGTACGTATGTGTATAAGTTCTGATTCGAGAGTAAAATGGTGAATCCATAATTTGCATAGCATAACCATCTTTTGCATAACATAATTCAGCCACAATCTTGACAAAGTGAACCTTAACAAGTTTTACTTGGTTAGTAATCATAAAACTTTGTTCTGACCCTCCATATAACCTGTTTGGCACCGTTTTTTTGAACTCTTACTTTTTGAAAATTATTTTTAGTTATTCAAATTTGTCAAGTTGAGATCTACCTGTTAAAGTGAATGGTTTAACAAAATACAAAGAAGCCTGTGGTTCTTTCAGTGGACATCAGAATATAAAACTGCGGCAACAATTCATGGTGGATTTAGAAAAAGGTGTAGAGAAAAGGTTTCTATTGTAATTGCAAATGAGCTTATAATATGCCTAAAGTACATACCTGTAGTATGCATAAATTATTATAGGATAGTACGGAATACAAATTGTTTTATTGAAACAGATGCAAAACAAGATTACATGCATGTGGGTTGTTCTTTTGTATTCTCTTCATACGAGTAAATTTGAACTCTATCTAATATTTCAATGGAATATGTTCATGAGTGTAATAGAAGGTCGAAAGAGTCTAGCAACATGCAAATATTTTAGTTGGTGAAGTGCACAGTTATTCGTTATTAGTGTTTTCAACATTAATTCAACGGACTTCTTTTGGCCAAGAATCATAAAAGACTGTAAATTGGGAGTGGCCTTCAATCGGCCATGGCACTCTCCCCTAAATTCGTATTACTGGTACTAATTTTGCTTTTATACTAATAGTTCCTTTACACTAATAGCGATTGGCAGTGTGCTGTACTTTTTTGTAAGGCAAAGCATTGCTCCCAGACATTCATTTTGTCTGTAAAGCAAATTGAGAGGTACAACTCCTAATACAGTATTAAGGCAGAATTAGGACACTGATAGGTTTTTTTTAGGTTTCTCATTTACTTAAACCAAGTCTACGTGTGGTTCAGTTGTTTCACATTTCTTAAAAATTTCGTAAGATTCTCAAGAATAAGTGTTTATGCAGTGCTACCAAAGGTGCAATTAAAGACACATCCGGAACGAGTGCTATTTTCTTCTCAAATGTACCTAACGATTTTTTTTTATGTTCAAGTGATGTAGTCTGTCTCCATAGACTATATTCTGGACTGTCTAAAACTAGATTTTTGCTGTTCTTGTTTTCTCTCCGTCTAAAGCTGGACTCTGTCTAAGTATTCCAGTTCAATGGTAGAATATGAATGGCCATCTTTTCTTTATACTGATGTATATGATTAATTAGCAAAAAATGAATATATATGTTTGCCGCATGTCAAGCAGTTACCCTTGTTTTTTAGCGCATTAGCAGTGGACTTGTTTTTGGGTTCAAATTGAATGGCCTATCAATGAATGTTTCCTTGAAATCGAGGGAATGACTGACATTTTTATGCTGAAATTTAAGAAGCATTCATGTTTCAATGCTTTAATATAAAGCAGCACAGAGTGCTTTTGTTATCTTTAAAATTGTTCAAAAATTTGAGAATGACTTATATTTTTCTAACAAAATAAAATCGGAGTAAGGAATACTAGTTGTTAACAATTATGGAATCAATCTGTCATTGAAGGGTTTTGATATATGCCAAAAAGTTTCTGATTTTGCAGTTGATAATGGATAAGCAGTTACAACCAGTCATAGTATTCAGTTTCAGTCGAAGAGAGGTTGAAAGTCTTGCGATGAATATGTCGAAGCTCGATTTCAACAACGAGGAGGAGAAGGAGAACGTGGTAGAGGTACATCTCTCATTGTAACAAATAGGGACTCTGTTTTATTTGCAAATTTGTATTTGCAGTGCTAATTCACAAAATTTATTGTGTGATATTGTCAGATTAGGTGTGGACACATCACCTTATGTTTCAATTTTTTTCGTCATTTCAAAACCATTAAGCTTAATAGGCTTGGTTAGATATAGACGGTCTATATTGTTTACTTATCACATTGTAATACTTCTCATAATGGGTGCTTCCTACTTCACCATGAATAGTTACTTTAAATCTGAAAAGGGAAAAGAGTTTAATGACAATGGCAAATAAATTTTAGGACTACAGTAAGTAAATTGTGAATTTGTAATGGAAAGGAGAAAAGAAGTACTTGACAAGCTCCAGAAAGATTCTCAATACCGTAAGGTTCACTCCCTCGGACTGAAAAATGATTGGAAACTGGATGAGTTCAATGAGCTCAAAAATAGTAGTGAGCAAAAGTCCAAAAAATACAAAATACGTCATGTATTATAGTTCAATGGGCCGAAATTATTTCATTTCTTTTTTTGGAAGGCTGAGAGTACAGATTTTCTTTTTTCCCATTGGTGGTCGTTCGGTTCAATTATTTTACAAAACCCATTTTTTACGAATTGAAATCAATTATTGAACCAATTTTGAGTCGGAGAGTGTGGATCTTACGGTACTCTTTGTACATTATGGTACTGAAAGATTGAAATAGTATCCTATACCTTTATGTCATAATATTATTTCAGTTGCAATTGAAATGTACCTGGTTTGTATGGAATGCAGGTCTTCAAAAATGCCATTTCACTTTTGAGTGAAGAAGATCGTGAACTACCGGCCATAGAGTACATACTCCCTCTTTTAAAAAGGGGTATTGCAGTTCACCATTCGGGTCTATTACCTATTTTAAAGGAAGTTATTGAAATTTTGTTTCAGGAGGGTCTCATCAAGGTTCTATTTGCCACGGAAACGGTGAGAATACGACGCCATCAAGTCTTACATAAAATAGCTGAAAGCAGAAGAGAAAGAGGAAGGAGAAGTAGAGGAAGAGGAAGGAGAGGTAATGGAATTGAACCAAAAATGTCAATTTTTTTTCTTTTCTTCCTTTTTTTGAGAGTACAATGCCATCAAGGCTTATATAAAATAGCTGAAAGCAGAAGAGAAAGAAGAAGAAGGAAGTAGAGGAAGGTGAAGGAGAGGTAATGGAATTGAACCATAATTGTCATTTTTTTTTTTTTTAGTCTTTGACAAATTATGAGTTTTTCTAAAGAGGATGAGGAGGAAGAAGAATTGCCTTTTTGTTTTAATTCTCTTACAGTTTTGCTTAAGAGTCACTTAGTAACACAATTTGTCAACACAATACTGTGGAAATATATCACAATACTTTCTAATACAATGTACAATACTTTGGATCAGAGGTTTATTACTAATATTAAATCACCTAATATTAAAAACGTCATTAAAGAAATTTTAACTTTACTTTTTTCTCTCTGTAAAACATGGTGACATTTTTGTGATAATGACTGGTGAACAAGAAAGGACTGTTTTTAAAGTAACATGTTTGAAAAACATGTTAGTTAAAGTAAAATCAAGGCAAAAGACTTGGTGTTATAACTGTCTCATAACCCTACTTATGTCTCCTTTTTTTTCTCAGGGTTACCTTAAACTGTAAGGCAAACTTTGCTGTTATATGTTATATTTTCTTCTTTACACATTTTGTATTATCTTTTGTATCTTTTGTGTTATCTTTTGTATTATCTTTTGTACATGTACTCCTTTATCAGAACAAGCAAAATTCTGTAAATGTAAAGTGATGACATCTGGGATTGCCCTGTTCACTTTTTTTTTCATTTTCTTTTTTTATTTTTTGTTTTCATTTTTTTCTTATCTGTCATGTTCTTTACTTTCTTGGGACAGTTTGCTATGGGGCTTAATATGCCTGCGAGAACCGTTGTCTTCACTCAAGTTCGAAAATGGGACGGTCAAGAGAATCGTCTCATGAGTTCCGGGGAATATATTCAGGTTTATATTCAATGGATTTTGTTTTCTATTTTGTTTTCTAGTGTTAAGTGTGCATGGTTATATCTGTTTTTTAGGGTTAAGTGTGCATGGTTTAAGTTCCAGCATAGGTTTTTTTTATATGGGTTTTTAAATTTGGTCACTTTTTCCTTACTTGCAGTAAGTTGCATCTCACGTTGTTATTTGCAAGTTTTTCACTGTATTGTGTTTATGATTGCTATCAACTTCCTATTGGTTAACACAACACATGCATTAATGTAAAGGGTCTATATGCGGTTTAGTCTTTGAAAAAGGATGCTTTTTTGATTCTTGTTTTCACATTGGGTTGTAGATGAGTGGAAGAGCTGGGAGACGTGGAAAGGATCCTCGCGGTACATGTATTATGATGATTGATGAACAGGTAAAAAGAAATCAATTATTATAATTCACAGAACTCCGTTATTTGATTGTTTTTTTTTACTGACTTTATATCATAATTTACGTCTTCTTCCTTATGGCAAATGTTCGAGGTTGAAGTGTGGTATCAATGTGTGAGCTTCATTTTTATTGCCGTCAAAGTTAATACGAATTCGGTTTTTTTTTTGTTTACTGATTTTTTTGCGACTACGCCTTGTAAAATCCTTTTAGTTCAGGTGGATATGGAGATCTGCAAAAAAAATCATTGTTGATTTTGATTTTATTGTGGGTGTACCTTTATTGGTCGTTACCGTTCAGATGGTTATTTAAAAAAATGATTTTCGGTTTTTTTTTTCGTGGATGTACCTTGGTTCTTATGGTTCAGATGGATATGGAAACCTGCAAAAATTTGATTCTCGGAAAATCTGCGCCACTTGAAAGTTCTTTCCGACTCACATATTATGCACTTCTCAATCTCATGAGTCGAGCTGAAGGACAGTTCAACACAGAATATGTGATTGCGAACTCTTTTCATCAGTTTCAGTATGATCAGGTATTTTTTTTTTCTTTGCAACGCAGGTTATCCTCTATCTCTTTGTAAACTGTCTGTTCTCCTCGAGAATGCCTGAACGCCTGTTATGTTTGTCAATTTGAAACAATTTGAACCCTTTGTATGCCTTTTTATTTGTATTATTAAATTGTTATGAGCCAGCCTCGATAACTCTGCCGTCTTTTTATAATTTATCTGGTTGTAATTTTTGTTAAATTTGGTGGTTCATAGATATACAATTTTTTACCGGAATAAAAAATATCACATAGTGCAGACATCAGTATGCTTGAACAACCAAAAACAATACTTCAATGTTGGAATGTTGCAATAAAGAAATACTGCAATACTGAATGCTGGATTACTGCAATACTGAATGCTGGATTACTGCAATACTGGATTCCTGTAATACTGATTACTGCAATACTGAATTCTGGCTTACTGCAATACTGCTGCTATGCTCTGTTGGGATTTTTTTTTGCTTTTTTTGGCTGGTTTATGCAAGTTCAGACATTTTTCGTTCTGTCTGGCTAGTAGGGGACATAGTTACATATGGTTATTACCTGTATTTTTTCTTGGTTTTCTGTCAGATACAAAGATGTTGTAGTTTGTCTAAGATTGACTTCATTCTGCTATAGTGTGGGTTTTCCTTGTCCACAGATGTCTTGTTTTTTTTTGTTTTGTTTTGTTTTGGTTTCAACACTGTCAATTAGGAGAATTAGGGTTTGTTTGAGACCGGAGTCAATTCTGCCATACTATGGGTTTTTTTGATCCTCAGAATTCTCGATGGTGTCTCGGAATTTCTTCTGCTTGTTTCTGCAACTTGAAACATTTTTTTTTTATTAAGACTGGTGAATACTCCAAAAGTCATTTGTGGTTTATGATGTATGTTTTCTTGGGGCTCAAGTAATGCTATAAGATACAGAAGGTGTTGTAGTTTGTCTGAAATTAAAGTCAATTTTGCCAAACTGTGAGTTTTTTCGATCCACAGAGTTCCCTATGGTGTGCCGGGGTTTTTCTGCAACTTATTCCGTATGTTTCTTCGAGTCTCAGATAAGATACACTGATACACGATAAGATATACTGATACACAATAAGATAAAGGTATTAGTAGTTCGTCTGAGATTGAAGTCAATTCTGCCATACTGTGGGTTTTTTGATCCACAAAATTCCCTATGGTGTGCCGGGTTTTCTGCAACTTGTTCCGTATGTTTTATCGAGTCTCAGATACACACGGATCTTTGAATTGTTTCATTCAGAAAACCGATACACTGTAAGGTACACTGATACGCGATAAGTTAGAGAAGGTATTGTAGTTTGTCTGAGATTGAAGTCAATTCTGCCATACTGTGAGTTTATTCGATCCACAGAATTTCCTATAGTGTGCCGGGTTTTTTGCAAGTTATTCCTTATGTTTTTCGAGTCTCAGATATGATACACTTATACAGGATACGATACACTGACACACAATAAGATACACTGACACACGATAAGATACACCGATACGCAATTAGATACACTGATACACAATAAGATAGAGAAGGTATTGTAGTTTGTTTGAGATTGAAGTCAATTCTGCCATACTGTGAGTTTTTTTATCCACTGGTGTCTCTATGGTGTGCTGGGTTTTCTGCAACTTATTCCGTATGTCTCGTATTTCCTAACTTTTCTGAGTCTCGGATAAGATACACTCATTCACGATAAGATACGCTGATACACGATAAGATACACTGATACACGATAAGATAAAGAACGTACTGTAGTTTGTCTGAGATTGAAGTCAATTCTGCGATACTGTGGGTTTTTTGATCCACAGGATTCTCTATGGTGTGTTGGATGGGGACGGGAGTGAGCAGCAAATGCCAGAAGTGCAGAGGAAGATAAAGCAGTTGGAGGAGGACATGGCCTCCCTCGACAACAGCTCTCAGGTATTGAAAAAGTTCTTCGCTTAAAGAACTGCTCCGAAAAAAACTTTGTCGAAACTTTCCCCAAAAAAACCTCCCCAAAGAAAACCTCTCAGGAATTAAATATTTGTTTCAGTTTCAATGTTGATATTAGTTTAAGCACATGATGACATTTAATCTTTTTTTTGATGATGAACAATACAACATAGCCATGTTTTCACGTGTCTTACAATTCTAGGAGGGATGTCAATTGACCTATGGACGATGGGATGCTTTCACTCAATTGGTTTTCATATAGATATCTGTGACACCGAACATTCACAACCCACACCACCAGGGCCCCAAAGTGTCTCCTAGTTTTTTTGTTGTCGAGATAACACGTTAAAAGAAGTTTAGAAAGTGTTCTTACAGACACATAGTCTTTATCTATCATCACGTTTATGAATATTACTTTTTATACAAATCCTGTCGTGATTGGTAAATTGGGCCTTTGCACGAGCAATTTTTATACAAAATGGAACTTGCTTGCATACCCTTCTCCCCCCCTCTACCCCCATCCCACCAACCCCACCGGAACTTATTAACTTTTTTTTTCAATTATCTTCCTTTCCCTCCCTTCCATCTCTCCCGCTCTACCTCAAAAACCCTAAATCACCAACAAAATTCCAAGAATCCTTTATAAAAACATCCTCAAACACCCTCCCTCCACCCCTTTCCCCCCCCCTCCTTCCCCTCTAGTATTATTAGTACTTATATATATATATATATATATATATATATATATATATATATATGTATATATATATATGTATATATATATATGTATATATATATATATATGTGTATATATATATAATATATACATATATATATATATACATATATATATATATATGCATATATATATGTATATTAGATTTATTTTCAAATAATTCAAAACATTCCGCAAACTTTTGATGTGCGAAATATACATAGAGTCACGTGTCTTACAAGTATTGGAGGGACGTCATTTGGCTGACAGACAAAGGAATGCTTCCACTAAGCTTGTTCTTATACATATACCTATGCCGTTTAATTTGCACCTGTGGAAAAAAACTTTGAACAGAATTGTTTCGTTGTTCGTGTGGTCCACACTATTTACGGTGGCCGACAAAAAAGCTTCATGCTGATTATTTTCTGGCATTTCTTTTTGCAAGAAAAAAAAAACCAAAAAATTAATAACAATGGAAAAAGAACCTTTGCAGGTGGATTTGATACGGCTTTCTTAAAAACTATATCTTTGCTTGAAATCTGCCCCCAATTCTTTTTTCTTTAAACTTTTCCAATGAAAACCCCCTAAAAAAAAACCTGCGCATCCAAAAAAAAAACTCTTGCCTCTGAAAGAAAGACCTTCCCAGAAAAAGGTACGGCTTCAAAGAAAAAAGTCTAGAAGAAAACAAAAGAGAGAAAAACTGGAAAAAAAAAAAAATGCCTAAAACTTCCTGCTCTAGGAATTGCAAGAAAATCAAAGGTGATCGACTTACGAGAAATCTGATAATTGGCTCTGTTCACGATGATTGTAAACAAAAAAAAAAAAAAATTACTTCCAAGAAATAATAAAAAAAAATATATATATATATATATATATATATATATGTACTGTTAATATGTACTATGAAATATGTACTTTGGAATATGTACTTTGGAATATGTACTTTTTATATGTACTTTTAATCTGTGTTTTTCATATGTACTTTTCATTTGTACTTTTAATGTGTACTTTGAATATGTACTTTGAAGAATGACAAGGTTTGTAAATTATTTGGTTGGGTTTTTGGAAATATTGCAGGAGGCAATGATTGATTACGATAGGTTACGACTCCGATTGGCCGAGCTCGAGAAGGAAATGATGTTAGAAATTTTGAGGCCGGATCGATGCCTCGCATTTCTACGTCCTGGTCGCTTGGTAGGTATCTCCTCTCTCCTCTCCCCCTTCCTCTCTCGCTCTCCCTCTCTCTCTCTACCTCTCTCCCCCCCTCTCTCCGCCTCTCTCCCCCTCTCTCTCTTCCCCTCTTTCTCCCTCCCTTGCTTACTCTCTTCTCTCCCTCTCCCTCTCCCTCTCCCTCTCTCTCTCCCTCTCCCCTCTCCCCCTCTCCCTCTCTCCCTCTCTCCCTCTCTCCCTCTCCCTCTCTGCAGTTGAAAATTTTCGATGGAAAACAAGATTGGGGATGGGGAGTTCTCGTAAATGTGAACAAAAGACCGGCCTCGAGTCCCGTTCCCTCGGCAATATTGAGTGGACATCCCTCCTCTCTCTATACTATTGATGTACTTTTGTACTGTGAAACAAGTACGAATGGAGAGCAAATAAAGCCGAAACCTTGTCCTTCAGGAGGGAAGGGGGAGATGCATGTGGTGAGTGATGGGTTTTTTTTTCTTTTCTTTTGGGTTGTGTCGGAGAAGGAGAGAGGGGAGAGAATAGAGGGAAGAGAGAGGAGGGAGGGAAGAGAGAGGAGGGAGGGAAGGGAGAGAAGGGAGAGGAGAGAGAAAAGGGCGAGAGGGAGAGAAGGGAGAGAAGGGCGAGAGGCAGGGAGAGAAGGGGGAGGAGGGAGAGGAGGGAGAGAAGGGAGAGGAGGGAGAAAAGGGAGAGAAGGGAGAGAAGGTAGGGGAGAGAAGGGAGACAAGGGAGAGAAGGGAGACAAGGGAGAGAAGGGAGAAAAGGGAGAGAAGGGAGAGAAGTCGGTTTCTGGTTCATTTCTAAGAAGGTGATGGGTGTTCCACTTTTCCGTACATTCGTCTTTATGTGGGAGAGAAGAGATAATTGTGGAGATTTTTCGTTGGTTAATGGGGTCTGTAAATTTGTCCATATGTCGGAGTCATAGTCCTACATATGCTGGAGAGGTGGTCAGGTTTTTTTGTTTTTTTTTGAGGGGATTTGTTTTTTTTTTATGTTTTTTTGCTTTTCCCTGTTTTTTTTGCTTTTTTTTAGTTTTTTTTTCGGTTTTTTTTGGTTTTTTGAGTTTCTGTGTGGGGAAGAAGAAACAATTTATTGAAAATCCAAGAATTAGGGGTTTTTATGTTTCTTTTGTTTTTTGGGTGCTTAAGATTGACCACGTTTTTGAATTTAATGATATTTGACTGAAATCTCTTATTATAATTTTTTTAAATCGAAAACATTCTGAACTGAATTTTTTTGGAGGATATTATGACCAAACTTTTGTCTTGTTCACAAAATTTAGGGCTTTGTGGTAAAATCATTGAAAATTGAGGTTTAGAATGGAATAAAACATTGTTAAAAGTTAAAATTTAATTTTAAACTCAAATTCGAAATTCCAATTCATGATAGTGTGTGTATATATATATGTGGACTACGATAAATTCTCCGGCTGTTGACTGACATTTGCACTTTTTTTTTCCTCAAAAAAAGTACAATCTTACACAAATTGTGCAGCAAAAGGTACAAATTTGGGTCAACTTCCCGAGATTTCACCAGAATGAAATCTCTTAGGCTTAATGTTGAGCACTTCTGCGTCCTCTCCCTCTCCTTCTTCTTCCTCTCCCTTTCCCTCTCCCTCTTCTTCCTCTCCTTTTCCCTCTCCTTCCACTCCCTCTCCCTCTCCCTCTCCCTCTCCCTCCTCTCCTTGCGTAAGTCGAATCGACACAATGGAAAGAACATAAGCTTTGCCTCTCATGAACTTGCTTCCCTTTAGTAGGACCTGCAATCTTTAACGACAGTTCTCTTCTAAAAACTGTCCTCTTCTAAGAACAGTCCTCTTCTGAAAACAGTCCTCTTCTAATACCGGTTGTCTCTCTTTTTGAACCAGCTTCCTTGTCATCTCCCTCTCGTAAGTGCCCTTAGTAACTTACGAGTTGCTTTACCTCAAGATCTACGGCCCTCTGAGGCCCGTCAGTCTGTCCTTCTCAGTGTGCAAGATCTGGAGCGTCGATTTCCCGATGGGATTCCCCGTTTAGATCCTATAGAGGTGAGTGATTTTTTCGCACTAACAGTAATTGTTGGGTCATTAGAGGAAAGGAATTTATAGTATTAATGTTAGATTAGGATTATTATTTGCATTTTGACTTTCATTAGAGTGAAGGAATTAATGGTTTTTATATTGAAATAGAATCATGATGTTTATTTGACTGTCATGAGAGTAAAGGAATTAATAGTTTTAATATTAGATTAGAGTTATGACGTGCATTTGATTGTCATTAGAAGAAAGGTATTAATAGTTTTAATATTAGATTAAAATCATGTTGTTTATTTGATAAAGTGATGTGACAGTTTCCAGTCCTCTTTTAATTGCTATTGTTTAACGTTTTCGAGGCGAATTTTTTTCTAATGGACTGATTTTTCTAATTTGGTGATAGAGTTCTCAGATGTGTTCTCCTTTTGCCGCAGTTTTTTAGTTTTGTGAATGTATTCCCGAGAAAGGGATTTTCTCATTGGGTTTTTGAAGGTTTTTGAATAGAAATGCTGGAGGTGTAAGGCTGAGATATATTTTTTTTGGCTGCCCCTTTTTTTGGGCAGGATATGGGAATTGATGATGAAGGGTTTATCGATTTAATTGCAAAAATCGACGCGGAAGAGGAGAAGCTCGTCAAACATCCCATGTATAAGGTGTTCCCTTCTCTCCCTCCCTCCCTCCAAGCGTGTCTTATTTGGAAGAGGAGAAGCTCGTCAAACATCCCATGTATTAGGTGGGAAAGAGAAAAAATGGGTATAAAAACTAGGGTATAATATTGGGGTATAAAAATAGGGCATAAGAATTGGGCTATAAAAAGTAGGGTTTTTGAAAATTAGGGTATGAAAACTGGGGTAGAAATTTTGGGGTATAAGAATTAGGGTATTTGAAAGTTAGGGTATGAAAATTGGGGTAGAAAAGCTGGGCTATAAAAGTTGGGGATAAGAATTGGGGTATGAAAATTAGGGTTTTGGCAGTCGTAAGTTTCGTTACCCTTTTGCTCTGTAAGCTACTGTTTTGAGCATTTTTTATAGGATGAATAACTTCTGTTTCGGTTTCTTCTGAAGTTTGTGACTTGTGTGCGCGCCTTTCTCATTTTTCCTTTTTTTTTAAGACTTTTGTTTATTTATTAGGACGGTATCAGAGAAGGAAGTGAGGGTCACTGCGAGTTTCAAAAGCTGAAAACGTCGAACCGATTTATTAAAAGCCCAAAGATCTTCCGCAACCTTTTTTTCTTCGACTTTTTGCTTTCGATTTTGCTTCCTATTTTTTTTGTTCCTTTTTTTTTTTTTTCCTTTTTTTTTTCTTCCAATTTTTTTTTGTTCCATTTTTTTTTACCTCCAACTCCCATGGTGGTTTTTTCTTTTTTTTTTTGTTTTTTATCTCACGCTGCATCCAAAGCATGACATGTTGTACTGTTTTTTGTACTGTTTTGTACATTTTGAAGGAGGATATTTTTTGTATGTACAAGAGAGCAACTATCTCCCTTTTTTTTTGCGGTTTTGAGTTTATTGTAATTATGGGTGTAACTATGATTATAGTAATAGTAGTTTTTAATTTATTGAGGGAGGGAGGGAGGGAGGGAGGGAGGGAGGGAGAGGAGGGAGGGAGGGAGAGAGAGGGATAAAGAGATAGACATTTCAATGTATTCATTTGTATACGAATGTATGGATTTAAATATATATAAAAAAGAAATGAATCTTATGATGATTTTGTTGATTTATTTTCGTACAGTTGACGTTGTTTCAAGATGAACTTCGGAAACGTTCCCGAGTTTTGAAACGATTAGGACATGTGAACGATCAAGGAGTGGTCCAATTAAAAGGACGAGCCGCTTGTCTTATTAATACGGCCGACGAACTTCTCATCACCGAACTTATGTTCGACGGTATATCACTTCTTCATTGATGTTTTATCAGGACTTTGAGCTTTTTTCATTACTTCATATTCAGTTTTTTTCATTACGTCATGTTCAGTTTTTTTCATCACTTTGTTTATGATTTATTGGGTTATTTTCATTACTTCCTTTATGATTTATTAGGTCATTTTCATTCCTTCATTATGATTTATTGGGTTTTTTGAGTTTTTTCCATAACTATATAATGTAGCAGAAATGTGGGATGGAAAACTGTCTTAAGTTTTGACATTTTGTTTTATTCCAATCACCGACCTTTGAACTTTTTTTGATCCTAAATCAACTTCCTGTAGTTTAACGATTTTAATCATTTGAGTATTCTCTCTCCCGCTTCCCTCGTCACCGCTCCCTCTCCCCCTACTATGTTTTGCACCACTAATTGCCTAAAGGGCTAGAAGTCTAAACAACTCAAAACCCTAAAAAACCCCAGAACCTAAAATACCCGAAAAACCCTAAAAAACCCTGAATACCCCTGAACCCTTTAAAACCCAAAAAAACTCTAAAAACTCCTTAAATACCCTAAAAAACCGGGTAGAAATGACGGTTCTGTTTTTTGGGAAATAGGACCACTAACTGCCTAAAGGGGTAGTAGAAGTCTAAAAAAGCCAAAAACCCTAAAAATCCAGAACCTTAAAACCCCTTAAAACCCTATAAACCCCCAAACCCTAAATAACCCTCCAAACCCTCAAAACCCTGAAAACCCCTGAAAATCCAAAAAAACCCTAAAATACCCTGAAAAACCCTACAAAATCAGGTAAAAATGGCGGTTTGTGGTTTGTGGTTTGTGGTTTTTGGTTTTCGGGAAATAGGGGTTTTTAATGATTTGGATGTCCACCAATTCTTTTCTAAAAAACCCCAAATACCCTGCAAAACTCCCAAACCCTAAAAAACCCTAAAAACACCAAAACCCTGACAATACCCTTAAAAAATCCTAAAAAACCAGGTAGAAATGACAATTTTGTTTTTTGGGGAATAGGAGCTTTTAATGATTTGGACGTCCACCAATTGGTCGCTTTGACGAGCGTTTTTCTTCCCTCGGAAAAATCTGCGGAAACTTCATCTTTAGTGGGGAATTTGACAAACCCTTTTCAGTCGGTAAAAGATACGGCTCGAAAATTGGCTGAGGTAAATGGAATTTTTTCT
>JBBHKE010003350.1:0-35242 GCA_037447655.1 Zygnema cylindricum | reverse complement strand
CACGTGACACCTATCACATTTTTACGTGTATTAATCTAGTGAAAGCGCGGCAAACTGTTGACAGTGGATACCAAGTGGATGGTACTTTTGGTGGGCTGTTCGTTGGAACCTTCAACCAGCGTGGCTGAAAGTACATGGCGTGTACGACGTGTTCGGTTCTCATCCCCTGTTCATGTTGGCGATTTTGTTTACATTTCACTTGTACATCGCGCACATCGTCCAGGGTGTACATCGCGCACATCGTCCAATTTGAAGAGACTCTCTTCAAACTGGACGATGTGCTCTTCAAACTCGACGATGTGCTCTTCAAATTGGACGACGTGCGCGATTGCTTCGCAAATCTAGAAAAGTAAAAAATCCAGCGGTCGATACTTACGCCTATGATATTGGAGCCATCCAGTAAACATGTTTCGTCCGACAAAAAAAAAAAATGTACGATATCTGTACGAAAGCGTACGACGTTTAATAAACAACCCCACTTTTCCTCTAATGGAAGTTCACCCTAATTTCAAAACGTATATTGCTGCCACGCTTAATTAAATGAATACATAGGCTCAATTTTGCACAAGTTAATTTTGGGTTTTCCGCATGAAGGGCGGGATATCGAAATCTCTTTGTGGTCACCCGATACGCACCTATTCTCTGACCTACGCTCGCTCCCTCAGGCCGATATGGCGATGTCTGATCGCCTAACCCCAAACTACGCTCAGGCCACCGCAAAAGGGATAAATTAAATAACTCGCCTTTCCCGTGGGATAACCCACAAATGACATTTGCTTCCGAAAATTAACTTGTTTATGAGTGGTCGGGACACTCCCTCTTTTTGGCTTTTTTAGATGCGTACACACAAAATCTCGCTTTTTGTACAGCTTGAAGGAATTTTACAGCTGTCAATAACAAACGAAAAGAATGTCGCTGGCTATAACGTGTTTATTTTAATGATAAGTCGACACGTGTCAGCCCTCTGTCATCACTCGTTACCGTCGCCACAGAAAGCAAATTTTTGTCATCATTGTCGCTTCAAAATGATTGTCGATTGTCCTGATTGGTTAAAAAGTGAAGACTTCAAACCCCTTTCGAAGTCGAAAAGACAATATTTAAGAATATACATTGGCCGTATCTTTTCCAGATTTTACGAGAAAATAGATTCTCTGACAGAAACTTTCCACATATTATTCGCATTATACATCTTCAACATCTTTGTCTGGTCGAACGGCCAAGATTTACTGTAATTCCCGATATTGCTGTGGAAGATTTTCCATTTTTCCTCACTATATGATGTTGGATATCAAAATTTTTTTCGCGGAAACAGACGCATTTGCGTTTACACCCTTCCAGCCTGGCACGATTCGGTACTTTGTCAGTTTCTGGTTCGACCATAGTGACCTCGTACGATGTTGTACAAAAATTTATCAATGGCTGTCGACATTACATACTTGGTGTGTCCGCACCCTTTCACAGCTGGCTGCCAGTTGGCCACTCTTCCTGGAGTACCGACAAAGTTCATCAACGAAGTTCCATTTACTGACGGCCGGCACGTTCGATAGCTGGAGTATGAATAACATTCTTATATAGTGTGAGAATCCACATTGGGTACTGTAGCGCATGGTAGCCAGTTTCACGATACGCGACACGCGCTTGTTGATTTTATTTATTTATTATGGATTTGTTTTGGAAACGCAATGCAATTTAGTTTCGTAACGATTTCGATAAGTTTTATATTTAAAAAGTACTAAAAGGCTGGGCCAAATTAGCACATAAACCTAAAAGACCCCTATAAAAACCCTAAAAAACGACTGTTTTGGGTCATAAAACGCACTTTTTGCGCCATGACCTATTTTGACGGGTCCATTGCACACGTGTTATACTAACAATTTATCAAGTAGTTATTACAACAAAAAAGAAAAATGGTAGGGAGGAAAAGAAATATGTGGAAAAAGTTTTTTTTTCCTGTTGATTTACGCGTGAAAAGTTAGTTTTAGTGATCAACTCCCTAATTGGACGAATCAAATTGCGACGGCTACACATTTTTTTTAATAAACTTTCCATGCAATTTTACTCATAATGTTTTCTCCATAAATTACTCGCACGATTAAGCATTCAAAGTCTTTATTGCAAAAATTGCGATGGTACAACCATTTGTGTACAAAAGGGGTAAAACTAAAAAACCTTTGGAGACGACAAGTGTCACAATAAAGTAAGCTACGCCGCCCGCCAGATTTCCCACTGCTGTGTCAATCATTGAGATTTCCACGTCGGATTTTTGCGGGTCATCACGTTTAAGAAAAAAACGTCTTCTGACCGAAATCAGGCCTTCGCTATTAGTGTTTATAATTTTTAAGCCACTTAAAACATCTATTCTCCGTGCACACTTGTCCGATTTTCAACTTGAGAGCGCCAATCGAAAGCTAAGAATCGTAAACTTCAATCGTAACCGTCAGATCTGTAATCCGACAAGTGTGTACGGAGAAAAGATGTTTTAAGTGGCAAAAAAACATTAACCCTAGCGATACACGGTGTAGTGGATCCCAGCCCTAATTTATCCAGTTATATAAAATGATAAACAAACGGTGGATTCAAAATCCACCGAAACCCACGAAAAAATCTTTGCCGGAGGATATCCTCTAACGCTCCTTTTGCCATCCATTGACCTTCCGTGAAAAGGACTTTGCGTCTAAAACATAGTGGCTCAATTCGAACAGAGATAAAGTACGCACGTACAGATATGATTCTATACGTTTCTACAAATCGTACCTTCATCCGTTCGTACATATACGACGTTCAGATTTTGTGCGTTTGAAATCTTTGATATTATTTCGCTATTAGGGACGTAGGCTATAGCTGCATTGCTGGCACGATATGATGGATAAAAACATTACAGCCAGGAAGCTTGTCCGTACGATTACTGACATCGCTTGATGGACGACACCCTTATCCCCCTTATCCTATACGTTGCGCAAGTTATGTCGGCACATTTTTTCCGGTGACTGGCCTGCCGTACAGTGCACGTGTGCTATTTATGTGCATGTACCTCGTAGCGGATACTTCACGTGTCGGGTACAGTACTGTAGCGTGGCGATACAATCGCGCTAGCTGAATGTGTACGGAAGATAATATACGAAACATCCATCAATTTGCGATACATTGAATTCCATAGGGTTTAATAGCACCCATATCTTATTATGTTCGACGCGTCGACATTCTGGAAAGGGCCGGGCGATCGAACTTTTGGTAGACGTACAGTACTGTACAGTACACCGCCAATCGCTATCGCTATTAGAGTAAATAACGCTAATTCGGTGCCCTTTAAAAAAAAAAAAAACCTGAAATACAATCCATAATTTTAATTTTTCCATTATTCTAATTAGGTTTTTTTTTCAATTAACGTTTATAATGGAAGTACACTACGATGGAAATAGTGTGGCATACGGACTGGGTATCTCCGTACTAAATGGTACTTTTTGAATTACAAAGGCATAAAAAGACACTTAACATTATTGTGCACACATGTGAATGTGCACTGGAAGAAAGAGACGCAGACTCGTTGACAAAAATCACGTTCTCATATGTTCGTCCGTCGACCGTGTGAACAGCGCGATGGCGTACGAATTGTCAGATTTTGTACGGTTACACATATTACTGTAGACATCGAAAGGGCGGGTATTTATTATTCAGGACAACCCAAATTACAGTTAGGGATTAATTAGTATATATATTATTTAAAAAAAAAAAAAATCCTAATTTTTTTTTACGCTATTTATTCCTTTACTCTAATAGCGATTGACGGTGTAGTGTGCGAAATCCTCGTGACAACTCCTACTCCCATGCTGGAATACTTTTTCCGCCGTTCACGCCGTTTACAAAACTGTATTGCTTTCGAACAGAGGCTACGTGTGCTGTCGCTGTTTGGGTTCCGGAAGCAATACCTTGCTCGTACTACGGAAAACTCACTGAACCCTTCTTAGAACTCCACGTGTGAAGGGGCCACCAGTACGGTAATCTGGCATGAAAAATGCACAAAATATTCGGCGACGCAATTTGTGACGGTTGGGAAATTTCGCAGAGGGCTGGGTCAGCGGTTAGTCTTGTATGTTTTGCCATTTTGAGAGAGCGGACGTCACATAGGATTGTCATTACCCAAAAAGACAGGGTTCGTACGGTTTTATCTACTTGAAGCGGTATCTTAATGTACGGTCTTCTGTGGACAAAAAGTCCCGAATTGGTTGTGAAGAATTTTTACATCTGTATCTCGTGCAGGCTGTGCACGCGCACTAGAAAAAGACAGACGAATATTCTCTTTGACGCGCGGCTGCTGAAAGACGTGGCCGCTTCCAGTTCTTACAAACAAAACTTGTCTTTTTCTTGCAGACTGAACGTCCACTTGTACTGCGACGTAAACGGACTTCAGTTATGGCGCAAGCAAATTTGTTGACGCCGCGGCGTCATGACTGTGTTTACGTTCGACAGGTGGCTATATGGACAGATTTGACCGCAACAAATATTATTTCATCGGGACATATCTGATATTGCCGGAAAAATCGCAGTCCACGGATCTGAAGGCGTTTGATCACCCACGTCACCCTTCCTGAACTATCGAATCCCTTGAAAATTGTGTGACGCGGGCGACTGACGCGGAGGATCGAAAGCTGGACACGTCATCCGCTTGGTCAAAATTGCACGATCTCAAGCCCGCGGCTCTGGTCGCGGTTCTAGCCGCCGTTCCATGACAAATACTTAGCATGTACCTGTGTAAATGGCTGCTAAAGCGCGTAATTTAACAGCATCCTCCTACGTTTGTTCCCTTTCTATGTTATAGTTAACAAATCTATGTTATTCGCAGTCGCAGTGGACTTTTATTTTTAGTTTGTTTCTAAAGCGTCAACTGTGACTCCTACTTTGTCTTCGGTTACGAAAAGTGTACTCTTACCTTTGATACCTATGTACTTTTCTGAACCAGCAGCTATATTTGGAATGTACTGTACTTTTTCTGAAGGACCCCTCTGACCACAGTTTTCTTTGCTGCCCTCTTATTAGCCGAAACCTCCAGTGCAACTTGTAGTACTCTAGGGTTTGGTAGATTTTAGTCGCCTGCAGCTTTCCTCCGTCTATTTTCCCTCTTCACCTCCTGCCTCTGTTTCTCTCTCTACTCCCTTTCTTTCGTTTCACTTTTTTAGGTTGGCTACCTTTGTTTTTTTATGTGAGAGAAAAGTTTCTAGCCTCTTTTTTTCGCTGACCTTTTGAGGCAGCGTTGCAGAGGTTTTATTCAAACCTCTGGAGGCTCTGAACTTTGTTGTTTTTTTAGGTCCAGTTTTCTCACTACTTTTTGTTTTTCCCTGTTTTTTCGAAACAGTGATTGTGTTTTTTATCAGTCTACTTCGGCAGATATACACTGTAGTTTCCTTAGTTTTCCTTTTGCTGTAAACTTACTCCTATAGTTGCAGGAGATATTAAAGTCCTGTTTTTAACTAAGAGGTCACAACAAAATTTGTACGGAGTCACATATATGCATGCCATGATGCAATCAAACTACTTCGCTCCTGGATCAGTTTCATGGATTTCTGTTCCATCTCCTTTTGGAGAACTGGAGCGAAACTATCTCTGTCGTGCTGATCGCTTACAGAGTCATTTTTCATTCGATTCTGTGAGCACTTCAGTTCCAGCATCGTCCCCTCCTGAATCGTCTACAAAAGTTGTCTGGTCTGAGCAGGTAGGCCGATTTTCTCTGAAGAAATTGTGATCGCCGTATATGAAACTGTTTTAAAGTAGTTTATGGCAATCTGATGAGAATATAATGAGAATCTGATGAGATTATTATATGATTTACTATCTCAGCGGTTTTTATATTGTAGTATCTGCCTCAATTATGTTTCTTTTTTGGCTCTGTTTTTTCATATGCTCTGCTGTTGAAAGGGTCTTATGAGACTCTTAAGAAATGCTTTTGCTGAACTATACATCAATACCTGGGGGGTTTGATTATTCCACTGTAGCTGTTTGCTGAGATTATATTCGTTTAGATCGAGGTAAATGTTGTAGAATGAAAATCTTCACTTATGATGAATCTCCTTTTTTCTTTACATTCTCAACCCCTGTTTTGTGAAGATGCTTATGCTAACTGTAGTCATTTTATTATGTAGCCTTTTTTGACATATTGAACCACCTTCTTGTAAAGATGTTTCTCTCAACTTTACACATTTCGATTTGCTTTGCAGGAGGATCAACTTCTGTGTGACCTAATTGCCAAGTATGGCACAACGAAGTAAGTGTTTCTTTAGGTTCTCTCTTATGCGCTATGTAGTTTACCTAATTGTTATTTTCGCAGATAACTAAACTTTTTTTTTCTTGCATTTGATTCATCTTCCTGTTCTCTGAATGGAGAGATTAATACGTTTTCTTTTCATTTGAACTTGCAGATGGTCTCTGATAGCTTCAAAGATCCCCACTAAGACAAATAGACATTGCCGAAGAAGGTATTTTCTATCATTCTCCTTTTCGTTATTTGCTGCCTGTTTTGGTCTTGCCTTTGATTTGCTAAGAATTTGCATACCGGAATGTTTGCAGACGCTGCTTGATTCTGGTATATTACTTCAATTATATAGGTCTTTTGTAACTACATGTGTTTGTTATATCAACATTCTCATCCTTCTTTTTTGTTTGATTGCAGGTGGCAGGCATGTCTGAATGCGAGTGGTAGCAAGGGAGTTTGGACTCGGGAAGAAGATGAGCAGCTGTTGAAGGTGTGTCTTTTATTCATCCATTTCCATTTTTTACAGGGCTGGGATTAAGTTAATGTGTTTTGTTTGATTCTTGTGTGTGTGTTGTTCCTGTTTGAGAATTGGGACTTCTCTGTGCTTAACTTGTTTCTCTCTTTTTGCTTACTCAGGGCCACAAGATATTTGGCAATCGTTGGACTGAGATCGCCAAGATGGTCCCTGGAAGGTATGTCAATGAACCTTCTCTGAGAAAATTTCTCCTTCAATAGGATTTTTCCTGGTGTCCCAGTGTCTGACGTAATATATCAGGATCACCTGTTTTTATCTCTACTTGTCTTTCAATTGATTTTTGTTTCTTTTGAATATATCTTCCTCTGTGACTGGGACAGTTGTGTGACAGAGTCTCACAATTAGGGCTACATTGGCTTGTTTGCAGGACTGATAATGCGGCAAAGAATCGATTCCAGGCCATAATGAAGGCCAATGAAGGAGCGTCCATGAGTGTTGGTAGTGAATCGCTCTCCCGTAGTGAGAGTGTTTTGACAGGAGAAACTTCTTCCCGTCGAGGTGCTTCTAAGCGCAACAGGGAGGCACAATCCGACGAACGGTCAAAGAAAGTTACCCGATTAGACCTGAACTCCAGTGCAGGAACTTGTGATTCGGATTCAGAGAGCTCATTTCTTTACAGGGAAAAGAGTGACGTCACAATTTCTCATGAAGGAACTGAGGCTCGTCCATGGCTTGATCTCCAATGCCCCATGCAAAGTGGCTGATGAGAGGTAAATTTTATGTGTAAAGACTTTTGTGTATTATGAATGCAGTTTTAGACTGTTTTTGATGAGTAGTTATACTTTGATCTTATCTGCTTTTTTTTTTCTTGTGATGTTGATGTGATACTAATGTATGTTGGTTTATTGTTTGTGATTCATTTGCAGTGTGGAGTAAGGATTTTTTCCTTCTAGTATCAATTTCAGATTGTTTCAATCATGAGGAACGTCAAGGAAGATGCGCAAGTGGAATACCGGACGGAAATTGTCTACCCTTTTGAAGCTGTTTTTTTCCTTTTCCTCCTTTTTTTGCTGTGTTTCAGAAGTTTGGGCAGCAAACTTTTTTTTCCTGTTGTGAACGGATCGGTTTTCTTTTACGGATCTAGTGGCTATGCCACCCAGTGGGATATGTGTATACAGTTTTTTTTCTCTTTTTTTTCTGATGTCGAAGTCATTGAGTCACAGTAGTCTTAGTCAGTCCGTACACTTTTTGTTTAGCAGTATACTCCGGGCGGTATCTGTTTTTTTTGTTTGTGGTAGTCTATTCCCATTATGAGGATGGCTCCCAAACTAAGGAGGGGAGGTTTCTCCAACTTTTTTACGCTTTTGGTGAGGGCAGTCATGTCCTAACCAGAGCGTTTTTTTCTCTCTCTCTCTCTCTCTCTCTCTCTCACTCTCTTTTGAGGGTGATTTTAGCCTCTTTTGAAAGAAGCTTGTGAGCTAGCCTCTAGACGGAAGTCGTCATTTCTTCCACTTTTTTTTTTCACTGAGTAGTCTTTTATGGCTCTCCTCAGTGTTCATGTGTATAAGAAGTGAAGGTAATCAGTTTGGAGGTTAGGGTTTTGAACATCAGTTAAGAAACACATAGCTGCTTGGCAAGTGGGTGTAATAATCAGCAGCTAGAATATAGAGAGGATATTCGGCTTCTTGTGTATCATAGGTGTAGTAATTTTTTCTCCCTTTTCCCCCGGTGGTTTGCACAATACTATATACTTTGCAGTTCAAATTGTAAATCAGCATGGTTTTGCTGTTTTTTTTTTTTGTAAGATTCATGGCAGTGGGATGTAGTGTATTGCTTTTGATTTCTGAACTGGATTCTTTGTAACTCAATACTGTTTTTGCTTGTTGCCTGTGTACTGGTTGTTGGTGTGCACTTAAAATTAAGGATTTTATAGCCTGTATTTAGGATTGTACTATCCTTTTGTTTTGTAATTTTTGTTATAGGAATGTGTTCTTTTTTGTATGGTTATGGCCAATGCTCTTGAAAGATTGGTAGAGGTATTGCAGTGTATACTTTTATTGCTTAAATTGCTTGTTTTGTGCTGTTGTATGCTGTCGTCAAGGGAATTATTGATAATGTTATCTTCTTAGCTTGGTCGGTTTTCCTGGCTGGATCCGTTTGGTTGATCTCTGTGAACATTTGAATAATAAACAAACCTTTTCCACGCATGAAAAGGCAAATTAAATCCATGTTTTAAATCCGTAGTTAAATGGTGAGTGTAATAACAAGTGCAGGAATGTGTGAATGATCTATTTATGCTGATTGTCTTTTCAAAATTGTTGCTTTTTGTTGTTAATGAAATTGAAGTTGTACTTGAAGTGCAGCACCTGTAGCTGTTTAAATGTGAAGAAGGTAAATACTAGTTGTATAATAGCAACATTTTGCTGATGATGGATGTGTACCTTCTGGCTTGCTGATAATCGATGTATTGGAATGATACATCGAAACTCGTGTTATTGCCAATAAAAAACTGATAATATTGGTATTTATTGTGATAACACTGGTATCAATGACTATCGGCGATATTTTGTACCTTTCATAACGTTTAATTGGATTGCGTGTTCCACCGTACGGAACTGCTGCTATACTGTTACACAGAGTATGGAACCGATTGTAAACGTGGTATGCCAATCTATACAAAGTGGTAAATGTAATACAGTATATATTAAAATAAAAGAATAATATTATATAGCACTTAATTTTTCCACTTATTGCGGTAATGAATTTGTTGATCTCGGAGCGGCTAATCGGGACCCCTGACTGTTCGATAATGGATAACTATCGGTATCTGTGTTATCGCGATAAATTTCTTGCCGATACACAACACTAGTAAATATCCTTCAGCTGTCATTATTTTTTCTTCAAAATTGCATGTGCTCAATTTAATCTATTTAGTGTAACTCTTCTGATGAATAATTCTTCTTAACTATGTCGAAATGTTTCTGAAAAATTTAGTGGTTGCTCCTAGAAATGGAAGTAATCTTTTAAATGAAATGTAACCTCACTCTCGTCTACTGAATGTGAATGTCGCAGAGCAAGAATTTCCACTGTATAAC
The DNA here is from genome assembly GCA_037447655.1 of Zygnema cylindricum. Taxonomy (NCBI): domain Eukaryota; kingdom Viridiplantae; phylum Streptophyta; class Zygnematophyceae; order Zygnematales; family Zygnemataceae; genus Zygnema; species Zygnema cylindricum. The sequence continues at coordinate 25,428 of JBBHKE010003350.1, read as the reverse complement.
TTAACATTCCATGGTTATGGATTAACTAGAAAAAGTCTAATGATATTGGATTTAAATATTTGTTCATTTGACATCTATTTGTTGGAATTTTCATCTAATTTAGCTGGGTGACCACAACGGAGTGTAAGGATAAGTAATTTTGAACTGGGCCTCTTGAACTCCTTACGATGTTAAAGAGAAAATGTTACAAAGAGCGCTATGAGAATCCAATCCCTGTACTCCTACGCTAAAAGTAACGAATGAATTAAGCCTAGTACAATAGAACAGATCGTTATCAATAAAATTATGAAGTTCCTACTTCAGGTTCCATAAAACTCGGATAAAAAAATTCAAGTATAACAATGTAGTGCCTGAGATGCCACTCAATTGAACAGAGTGGATACTACAGTAAATTATTCGCACCATATCACAACATTGCGTGAGAAAAATATTTGACAACCAAAACCACTTTGACATAAAAAGTGCTTCCTGTTGAATAAAGTACTTCCCTGTTAAAACTAGCTAGCATAGCATGTCGATTTCATAATCTTTTTGATGAGACTCATTAATTGTCAGATGGCACCTGAAATAATTGTCATCCTTGAAGATGGGTGAATACGCAAATGCAAACCATGTTCAAGACGAGAGAAAAAAGCGAAGCAAGAGAGATACACAATAAAACAAGAATGAAACAAGAACCGGAACAAGCATGAAACAAGATGAAACAACAATAAAAGAACAAACCTAAAGGAAAACAAAACCATAATAAGCGAAAGCACCAAATCAATCAGGACACAAGTACTTTATGACGGCACCTTTTCCAGGGTTGACATCAAAGACCCATAGAATGTCAACATCCTGTGTGTGTTTTTTTTTTTTACACAGAAAACGTCACAAAAAACTTGCCAGAAAATCTTCCTGACGACTGTATTTACTAAACCATCAATTTCATTTTTGCAATCCTTGTCAAAAAAGAATTTAAAATACCGTCACCTGAAAAGTTTTCAAATTAACTTTAGACAAACAACCATAACAAAACTAGTTTAACAACAACGCCTTTTTAACTTTTCCGAAACGCAAAAAACCACCTATACAAACAACTTGGCGTCTCTCCTTTCAACTTTATGAGACCAAATCAAAAAATAAAAAGAAAGAAACAAGTACAAATCCAAACATTTCATGTTCGAAAGTACGGGAAAAAGTACAAGCAAGAATAAATTACAGACGTGCTTTGACAATTTGATCTGTCACGCCTGTCACATTTTTCCCCTTCTTTGTACGTAATCTCTCTGAGGCTTTCATAAGAATTGAATGAACTTCCCCAAAAAACGGAAAAGTCTCTCTTTCGACCAATCGGAGCCACAATTGAACTCTTGGAAATGGCTCTAAGATTGACTTTTTCTCCTCCAACTCCAGAAGCTGTTAACAGTTATCACATTGTTGTAAACAAATAATCAGAATAAGAATAGAACAAATAATAAGAATAAGAATAGAAACCGTTGATGCTTTCTCACACAAAATGAAACTTTTAAGGCGGTTTAGACACAAAAACCTAAACAACCACTGATGAAGTAGTTACAATATGGAAAGTTTTTCCCTCGATCGAAGGTAAATCGTACAATTCCTTCAGTTTTGAGTAATTGCAGGTGCAGTTCACCCTAAAACTGTACGATTCACCCTCAAAATGAAGAGAAATGTCTCTCGTCTAATTACCCTATTAGTAATGCAAACAGACAAGGGCACTTAATCTGAGAATACTTATTTGAGAATACTTAACCGGAGAACACCTAATCTAAAATACTTAGTTTGAGACTGAGAATACTTAATCCGATAACCTTTTTGTAGCACCGAGTAACACAGACACATGAGAAGACTAATCTATCCTCCTTTTTGTACATAAGAGACACTCTTAAGACCACCATCTCACCTCAAGTTGTGTAAGTTCACATGCCAGACTTAGATCCGCAATTGACGGCCGTATCGCGCCATTTAGGAACATCGCCTTTCCGTTGAGCCAAACAGTTTCCGTGATTTGAAGAGCTGTTATTAACTGTTCCTTCGCCAAATTGGCTGCTTTCTCATCCAAAGGCAAACCCAGAGAGGGCGCTAACACCTTTTGCATTACAAGTCCAGCTGGGCCCCGTCATTCAAAAAACAGTGAAAATCTAAAACACCTGACCTTAAAGACCTTGACAACTTAACACCTTAAAGACCTTAACACCTTAACACCTTAAACCCTTTTACACCTTGACACCTTAACAACCCAACACCTTTAACACCTTAGACAACCTCAACAGCTTTAACACCTTAATATCGTTTAACTTAAGCACCTTAAATACCTTACCTTTCCCCTTTTTTGTTTCCCACAAAAAAACAGCTAAGAGCATGCTTGAATCAATTATAAACAGCTTGATAAGTGACTCAATTGCGACAAAATTGACACACATCACAAACTACGTTTCCATGAAAAACGACATCCTTAAACTTAGCAAGATGCATTTACAGGAGCTAATGATTAATAAACAAATACTGCTGGTTAAGACAAAAACAACAAACATAACAAAAGCAAAACTAACGCTTCTGCATTAAAATATAGAAAGGGAGTATTGTTTTGCCAAACCTGCTCCTTTCCGCATATTGTTATGGTGCCAATCCAAGACAGCATCCACTTTTGCACGTCGTGTCACATCTGATGGGTACCTAAAAAAGATAAAACAATAACCGACAAAAGTTAATAAGATAAAAGTTTATAAAAAAAAAGAGAAAAGAGAAGAGAAAGAGAAAGGAGTAAAGAGAAAAGAAAAAAAATGAAAGATAAAAGATAAAAGATTTAAAAGTATTTGTCTCAGTCAATTGCTGCGGACACCATAGAAATGGCTAAACGGAGGGGTACCTCTCTTAGTACCTCAAATATAACAGGACCAAAGACCCCACTGTGGAGGATATTACATGAAAAAGTCGATAAAAAAAACTACTAATCACAAGGAAAAATGTCCCAAGAGAGGATGTAAAAACAAAGTAGTACACAGTGTACTGATACCAGAGCTAATAACACTATATCGGTGACCCTAGAGTTAACAACACTCTCATATAAACTCCACGCTAATAATCTCTTTACTTTAAGAACGATTCACGATGCAGTTTCTTAAACAAAATAACTTATTACGAGGACCATCAAGCAAAAAAATAACCCATTTCATAGAAAATCCGTCGTTGTTTTTTTATTTTTGTAAGACAAAAGAAAAAATCTCCACACATGGAATTTCCACGAGAAGCTAAAATACTTCAACAATTTCAAGAGTTAAAGAAGACCAATTATAAACTACATGGCTCAATTCTTACAAAGGTAAACACACTAAAGGGACAAATGTCACAAAAAGACACTCAACATTTTCCATTTTCCGCAATTAATTAAAAAAAAAAAACATGCGTCCTCCCTTTGCATCATATAATAGACAAATCTCAAATGGATTCTGTATTTGTAACACGAAAAAATATCGCTAAACTCACCAGTGGTCTCCACACTGCCTTGTTGCAACCAAGTAACGAAGTATTGCATGGCTGCAGTCCCTCCAAAACAATACATCTTCTTTTCAGTAAGTTCCACAAATACAAACCAAAGCAAAGAGAAATGAGTCTCCCCCTATTTTTAGTCTTTTGCAAAACAAAGCCTCACCTCTCTTGCAAGTGAAAACCATTGTCGGTGATAGCCGGAACTTTGCACAAGGGATTAACTTCTGAAGGATGCGAAGAAGAGGGTAACGGTCAACAAAAATTCCAATTGTGGTCGAGATATTTGGTTGTTTGGGTGTGGCTTTGGACGAGTTCCTCCGTGCTTGTGGTTGGCGTTCATTCGAGCGGCGGGGACCTGGGAGCCCGTCGGTTTCAATACTTACTTCCTTTTACTGTCAACGTTTATCGGTGGCCCTTCAACGAGTGCAGGCTACTATCCTCCTTGGATTGTTTATTGCGGCTATGGAACGCCGACGTGTCCCGAAACTACCTCCCCGTGCTCCTCCGGGGTTCGAGGACTTACGTGGTTACTTTGTGTAGATTTTTAGTTATGTTGGAGGTTTTTTGATAGGTGTTAGCTCTCTCCTTTGATGTTTCGCTTGTTGTTTTTTACTTCTTTGGGGGTTTTCTGTCTACTAACCATCTTTTCGTGTTTCCGTCGCTTTTGCCATGCTTATTGTTTTTGTTTCTTCCCCCGACATGTAGTTTTAGAGTTTTTGCCGTGCTACTTCTTTTTGTTCCCATGGACTCAGATGGTTTACCATCGCGCTTTTTGATAAAGTCAGCCATTTTTTTTTTCATGTAGATGGGTGAATATGCAAATGCAAACCATGTTCAAGACGAGAGAAAAAAAGAGAAGCAAGAGAGATACACGATAAAACAAGAATGAAACAAGAACCGGAACATGAACGGAACAAGTTGAAACAAAAAAAAAAGAACAAAACTAAAGGAAAACAAAATCATAATAAGCGAAAGCACCAAATCAATCAGGACACAAGTACTTTATGACTGCACCTTTTCCAAGGTTGACATCGGAGACCCATAGAATGTCAACATCCTGTGATTTTTTTTTTTTTTTTAACATTAAAAACGTCACAAAAAACTTGCCAGAAAATCTTCCTGACGACTGTATTTACTTAACCATCAATTTCATTGTTGCAATCCTTGTCAAAAAAGACAATTTAAAAGACCATCACCTGAAAAGTTTTCAAATTAAATTTAGACAAACAACCATAATAAAACTAGTTTATCAACAACACCTTTTTAACTTTTCTGAAACGCAAAAAACAACCTATACAAACAACTTGGTGTCTCTCCTTTCAACTTTATGAAACCAAACCAAAAAATAAAAATAAAAAAACAAGTACAAATCCAAACATTTCATGTTAGAAAGTACGGGAAAAAGTACAAGCGAGAATAAATTACAGACGTGCTTTGACAATTTTATCTGTCACGCCTGTCACATTTTCCCCCTTCTTTGTACGTAATCTCTCTGAGGCTTTCATAAGAATTGAATGAACTTCCCCAAAAAATGGAAAAGTCTCTCTTTCGACCAATCGGAGCCACGATTGAACTCTTGGAAATGGCTCTAAGATTGACTTTTTCTCCTCCAACTCCAGAAGCTGTTAACAGTTATCACATTGTTGTAAACAAATAATAAGAATAAGAATAGAAACCGTTGTTGCTTTCTCACACAAAATGAAACTTTTAAGGCGGTTTAGACACAAAAACCTAAACAACCACTGATTAAGTAGTTACAATATGGAAAGTTTTTCCCTCGTTCGAAGGTAAATCATACAATTCGTTCAGTTTTGAGTAATCGCAGGTGCAGTTCACCCTAAAACTGTACGATTCACCCTCAAAATGAAGATAAATGTCTCTCGTCTAATTACCCTACGAGTAATGCAAACAGACAAGGGCACTTAATCTGAGAATATTTAATTTGAGAATACTTAACCGGAGAACACCTAATCTAAAAATACTTAGTTTGAGACTGAGAATACTTAATCCGATAACCTTTTTGTAGCACCGAGTAACACAGACACGTGAGAAAACTAATCTATCCACCTTTTTGTACATAAGAGACACTCTTAAGACCACCATCTCACCTCAAGTTGTGTAAGTTCACATGCCAGACTTAGATCCGCAATTGACGGCCGTATCGCGCCATTTAGGAACATCGTCTTTCCGTTGAGCCAAACAGTTTCCGTGATTTGAAGAGCTGTTATTAACTGTTCCTTCGCCAAATTGGCTGCTTTCTCATCCAAAGGCAAACCCAGAGAGGGCGCTAACACCTTTTGCATTACAAGTCCAGCTGGACCCCGTCATTCAAAAAACAGTGAAAATCTAAAACACCTGACCTTAAAGACCTTGACAACTTAACACCTTAACACCTTAAAGACCTTAACACCTTAACACCTTAAACCCTTTTACACCTTGACACCTTAACAACCTAACACCTTTAACACCTTAATATCGTTTAACTTAAGCACCTTAAATACCTTACCTTTCCCCTTTTTTGTTTCCCACAAAAAAACAGGAAAGAGCATGCTTGACTTAATTATAAACAGCTTGATAAGTGACTCAATTGCGACAAAATTGACACACATCACAAACTAAACGCGTTCGTTTCCATGAAATACGACATCCTTAAACTTAGCAAGATGCATTACCAGGAGCTAATGATTAATAAACAAATACTGCTGGTTAAGACGAAAACAACAAACATAACAAAAGCAAAACTAACGCATTCTGCATTAAAATATAGAAAGGGAGTATTGTTTTGCCAAACCTGCTCCTTTCCGCAGATTGTTATGGTGCCAATCCAAGACAGCATCCACTTTTGCACGTCGTGTCACATCTGATGGGTACCTAAAAAAGATAAAACAACAAACGAGAAAAGTTAATAAGATAAAAGTTTATTAAAAAAAAAGAGAAAAGTGAAGAGAAAGAGAAAGGAGAAAAGAGAAAAGAAAAAAAAATAAAGATAAAAGATAAAATATTTACAAGTATATGTCTCAAATGGATTCTGTATTTGTAACACGAAAAAATATCGCTAAACTCACCAGTGGTCTCCACACTGCCTTGTTGCAACCAAGTAACGAAGTATTGCATGGCTGCAGTCCCTCCAAAACAATACATCTTCTTTTCAGTAAGTTCCACAAATACAAACCAAAGCAAAGAGAAATGAGTCTCCCCCTATTTTTAGTCTTTTGCAAAACAAAGCCTCACCTCTCTTGCAAGTGAAAACCATTGTCGGTGATAGCCGGAACTTTGCACAAGGGATTAATTTCTGAAGGATGCGAAGAAGAGGGTAACGGTCAACAAAAAAATAGAGGGAAAAACTGGTGGAAGAAGTATAGACTACATTCTCAAATGGTGTGCATTCACTACAGAGACCATGGACACAGAAATAGATAGTGTTTATTATAAACTTAGATGTATTATATGAGTATATTATAAGGTCCACAATTGGACCCCCAAAAATAAATAAATATCAAACACCGCTCTTGAACAAAAAATGAGACTTGCAAGTAATATGCTAGGGACATCAAAAGCAAATTGGAAGGCTTAGATTCTGTAACACAAGTTTGAGGTTAAGTTCACCTTTCCGGTTGAGGTGAAGTTGATTCTAGAGGAGGTTTGAATTTAGGGGATGGTCCTGAGTTAGCATTCGATTCGAACTGATATTCCTGTTTCTATGCTAATTTCTTACAGTTGATTCTTGCACCTTTGAACTCCGGTCGTAGATGCTCCCTCTTAGACAAACTCACAAGCTTCATGGTGTGTTTAATATCATTCATCCTGAAATCCATGAAGTCAGAGTCACAAAAATAGACTCAAAGTCAGGGTCTTCGTGAACAGGAGCTGCCACCTGTCACAATAAAAAGGATATATATATTCGACTCCTGCAGAGGAATTATGGACGACAATGCTGATTTATGAGCCGGTTTTAAACTATTAAACAAAAAAGTTCCACATAAATGAGCCTGACACTATATAAAGGATTAAATTCCTGACCATCCCTCTCGCCCTCCCCCTCCCCTTCGCTCTTCCTCCCCCTCAGAGACACTTTGTGGGATCAATACCCTCAGTGTCCTTTCACTGTAAGTAGACTAAGCTGTAATTTCAATCCAATCTGGATCGTCCATTAATTTGGACTACCCAGGACAAAAAAAATAACTATGGTGCTCAAATCAGACTTCTGTTTCAAGTTACTCTGAAACGACATTTTACTAATAGTCTAAACAAATTACAAGAATGTTGCAGGTCTAAACTCAGTACAAGAATGGTGTAAGGAGATCTCTTACTTATTATCAACGTCTACTAATTACAGGAATGGTGTAAGACTCGACCTAATAATTGTCGTTTAAAATAACTACACAAATGGCGTAGTAATTTTTTTTACTAGTAATTTGTCCTCTAAACAATAGCGCGAATGATGTATATGAGTACTTTTACTAATAATTGTCATCTAAGCTAACTACACGAATAGTGCAGTGAGGAACTCTGAAGGTCAGCTTTTTATGGCCAACAACATAGCAGTAAGAAATCTCTTTTTGTGTGGACAGCCCAAAAAAAAGGACGTTGAACAGATGAGTACGTAGAGTACGTAGATCCAACGACTACTATGATTTGAGAATCTGCTCAATAATCCAATGCCCGTTTAAAATCAAACAACCCTGAACTACGTGTACATGCCATTATTAGTTATGGTAATGACTGTACATAGAATTTCTTTTTTAGTGACTATTGTGGACATTTCAGCAATGTCTACCAGAATTATGCTTAAAATTGCTGATCCACACATTTTGTAAAACGGGCCTTACCCCATTCGCCTTTTCAGCATGGGTAAGACAAATATTCATGGTGCTTGTTATTTATTGATTCAATTTTCCTTACATACATGACAACAATTTTTCAAGACCTGGGGTGATTAACGCTGCTCATCGCTATAGCGTAAAGGTAAATGTACAACACTATTTTAGTGTTTGGAGGATTGTAGTCGACTCCATCGAATAGTGCTTTGACACTATTTTATAATATTCGACCAAAAAAAGCCATGACTGAATTAGTATTATTACCAATTCGAAAACAGTGTAGATTTTCGAAATTTAACAACACCGGACAATTACCTTCCACAGATTAAGAGGAATCTTCCTATCCAAACAGATACCAATCATCAACTATGTTAAAACATCTTTGAGACTTATATGGGATAAGAAAACATTGGTAAATAAAGAAGAAATAACTCTTTGTTACTGGCAAAATGATCCGTTCAACGTCTAACAATATACACTTCGTATATATCCAGGGAGGCATGAACTCCCTAACCGCACTAACAGAACGTTTAAGTTTAAATTTCAAGCTTTCACGCTGTATATAGGATAACATTTAGACATGTCAAGACCTCTCCCCCTCTTTCCCCCTCTCTCCCTCTCTCACTCTGCCCCCCCCCTCTCTCTCACTCCCTCTCTCTCTCCCTTTTACCCAGGATTTAAGTTGAGAGAGAACAGTATGACGAATAGGCCAAGAGCAGATGGAGTACAGAAATTAGGGTTACGGCTAGGGTTAGAGATGGGATAGGATTAAGCTAAGCTGTCTTGAAGAGTTACAGTTAGTGTTAGGGTTAGGGTTAGAGATGGGATAATTAAGATATATTGACTTGAACCAGAAACGAGAGGTGTAGATAGGTGAGGTTAGGTTGAGTTGAAAATTAGGGTTAGCGTTAGAGCTGGGTGAAAACGCGATTTGAAATAGGATTCAGAGCTTGGAAACAGTAAATGTAGGAGTTACAGATTGCAGAAAAAGAGAATTAATGGAAATAACTTAAGGTTTAGTTAGAGGAAATAGGTCTGTTTGATTCATGGGAGCCACCTGCAAAAAATGATGACCGCCCGAGATGGCTGTGACATCAAGTCGACATAGATTGTGAGTGTCATTCTGACTGTAGAAAAGAATTGGCAGAAAAATCTGAGGAAATCTGCCTACTGAGAAAGGATTGCTTAAGAGAAAGTCAAGCAGAAACTCTCGAGCAGAAAGCTTGTCAATTGCACTAAGTTGGTAACAGTGCATCTTCGGAACTTCACTCTTAACTCAGAAGTATTTAAATACTGTAGTATAATGTACGAAATGTGTCAGCCGTACGCAAACTTCTCTTCATTTTGTACAAAAAGTACAGAAAAAGTGTCAAATGAGCTATCGACACGTGAAAGTGAGCGGCGTCTTGGTCAATACTTCAATAGCAATAAAGACGCGGGAAAATCGCGTGAGCCTGTTCTCACTTGTCAAACGTCGACTATGTGAAAACACTCAAACAGGCTACAGTGGCTATCTATGGGAATGTATCCAAATCGGTGTAACGTGTGTTAATTAGCGGCAATGTTTTGTTGGCTTTGGGTCCTTGGACTTGAAATAGCGTTAGTAACAATACTTGTTTTACACTAATATTTTTTTACAAAAGCGATTAACCGTGTACTTCCAGATTTGAAGACCGTACACTCATACTGTACTGTACTGTACTGTACAGTACAGTACTGTACTGTTCTTTTATTTCCCGATTTCAGGTCCTTGTATCGTATTGGGACCGATTCTGTTGATGAACATGCTGGGGCTGGCCATGCAGTTGCACGGATAAGTTTAAGCGTTCATGTCTCTTGGTTTAGGAAAGCTGTGTGATTATCAGAGCTGTAGGGCATTTATTTCTTATTTTATGCTTCAAGTTTTTATGTACATTCGACATTATGGGTTGCTTTTTCTAGAATGTGAGTTATCTTGATCGACAGTGGCTGTAGTGTTGTTTTTTTTTTTTTTAACATTATTTTCTTTAGGTTTCAGCTCGTTCGCCTGAATAGTTGTTAGCCATGGCTGATAATGAGGCGGGTGGAGAAGAAGAGCTTGTGGACTTTGAAGGCTCTGATTATGAGTTTGACGGTTCTGAGGAGGGACCAGATTCCATCATCGATGGAAACGACGGTTTCGAAAAGGAGCGTCATGAAAACGAGGTTTATGAGAAAGAGGTTAATGAAGAAGGAGTTTATGTGAAAGAATTAGCCGTAGAGCGGAATCCAGGGCTTGATTCAGACAGAAACGGTGTTACTGAATATAATAATAATAATAATAACAATAATAATAATAACAATAATAATAATGATGAAACCTTGCAGGTGAAGGTTGGAGGGCAGAAATTGCCACTTGTAGTGCAAGTTAAGCAGTCTCCAGGTATTGGAAGAAACAACACACGACGAGTTGAGAATGAAGATGGAGGTGATCTTTTTAAAGACAGAAGACCTGCGAACAACAAGCGCGAGAGAGGGATTGGGTTAACAGACTTGGAAGATGGAGAATTCGACAATATTAAAACGGTGATTTTTTTTTACTGCCAATAAGCGGTCCCTTAAACGGTCCTTTGACGGTCCTTAAGCGGTCGTTTTCTTCTGGAAGTTGCAGAAATTATGCCTGAAGATAGCAAAGAGAGAGAGGGAATGGGCAGAAGAGGGAGAGAGAGAGAGAGAGAGCGAGAGAGAGAATGGGCGGAAGAGGGAGAGAGTGAGAGGGGGAGAATGGGCGTCCGTTAATTTTCTCGGTGGTTTTGTGCAACCAAAATATTTTCTTCTTCTCCGCGATAGGACTGATTAAACCCAAGGCATGAAGTGAACATTTTAATTTCTATTGTGTCTAATCATACATGTTCTTTTTCTGTCGAGGTTCAGGCCACCTTTCTTAAGCAGCTGGATGAGCTCTAATTTTTATAATCAGGACTCCGTTAGTGTTTTTGGTAAAGCTTTCCTCTTCACGATGTCGACATTATACAAAAAATTTCCAAGACATTTTCACAAACATTTGCAAAGACATTTTCTAAGACATTTTCAAAGACATTTTCAAACATTTGGATTAAGGAGAGCTTATTTTACGCCAAACGAAACCCTGAGAAGGGAAAGTCCTAAGAATGCAGAAGAGCATTCGCCATTCAGAGGCCGAAACATGCACGTCCAAATATATTTGAAACACGGAAAGAAAAGAACAAGAATTTAGTTTTATAAGCAGGAAATAAATCTTGATTCCCATCATTGTAACTTCCTTAGAGTATTGCCTATTCTGAAAAATCCTCTCCTTTGCGAAGCAGAAACCATTTGATCCGTTTACAAGTAGTTAAGAATAAAAAACAACAAACAGGTTTTTAGCAATTTCAGTTGTAATGCCGTGGAACGGAGAACTCGCCACATGCTATTAGAAGGTCAGGATCGGAATCACGATGTAGAGTGTTGTCTTCCCTTCTTTTCTCGACTGATGTTTAATATTGCGATCGAAGCTATTTTTCCATAAGAAAAAGCTCCTCCTGGTATGTCTTATGATCGCGCCTGGGTGCTTGAATATCTTGAAATGATCCTTTAGAATATCCTTTTTCCTTAAGAAGATCCTTATCCTTTAGAATATCTCAAGCTAGAATGTGGTGGTTTTTCCCCTAATTTCCTTTAAGCTAGAACGCGGTGGTTTCTGCCCTAATTTCCTTTTTCTGGCTCTCATCTATCTCATAGATAGGCAGTAAATACTTCCATATACCTCCATTTCTTTTAGGTTATGGCTATGGTTATGGTTTTTTTCATTTGCATGTTCACCTCCAGGTTCTTTCAGGCTCTAGTAGCTATTAAATACTGCTGGAATTGAGAAAGCGTAGTGTACCGCTCTGACGCCCTTAGGGATTTTGTTCATCGAAGAGGACAATGGGACTATTGTCATGTCAAGCAAAGCCTCCCTCTGCGTCTATTTTAGTGGGGCCTTGTCATTTACTCGGGCAATTTTTGCGCTTCTTTGTGGAGGTTTTTTTTTTATTGTGAAATTATCGCCTTTGAAATTCTGCGGAGGCTGCTTATTGGTTGCGCTGAGCTACAAATTTTCGGGCGATAGCATCCTGAAATGTCACGCATGGAATAAGGGTTGACGAGTTTTCTTCCTCGAATCAGACTCCTTTTTTTAATCTAGGGGCTGGTGATCAGTTCTCAACTTAAGCGCACTAGCTTTGTCTTTTCCGAATGTTATTAACGACAGACGACAGACTTCAATTTTCAGAAATGACAACAGCAACCGATGGTACAAATTGGGTCTATGCGCTTTCTCCGTACAGCCGTAGTTCCTTTAGATGGGCTTAGAGAGAAATTATCAAAGCTGGCAGGCCTCAAGTGAAGGAGGATTATGTGTGAGTGAAATACGGCCACTCATGGTAACTATTATGACTTGACGATCAGGAAAAGTGTTCTTTTTGCTGTTGAATGCATGTTTTTATCAGGCCACAAGTCAGATATGTTGGAAAAAGCCGTGGTTTTTCCTGTTTGAATGTTGTACAAAAGGGGATATGCATGGTTGACATTTTTGGAAACATTTATTACCATGCCAGTGAGACAGTTTTTTCATATTGGCCGATGTGGAGTTACTTGATTGGCAAATTAACTTTTACCAAGGGCACCTGTGCCGTACCTTACCTTCTTCTGTAGGCGAGGTTGTTGTCAGGTGAGGTCTTACAATAGTCGATGTGAAGTGTATGACCAGATGTTTACAGGGTATTCAAGTTGTAGGAGAGGGAGGGGGTCGCCATTATATGAAGTACAGGGACACTCATTTGGTTTTCCGATGTGTATGGGAACCGTACACAGCAGTGTGCTTCTGGGGAGGCTGCTGCTTCCGTGGGAAAAATGTTACCAGAAGATGACGAAGTGGATACAATTTTAAGCGATATCGACATTGACGACCAAGAATCACATGGCAGAAAACGTCGTCATGAAAAATTCTTTTCTGAGAGACCTGCTACAGGGACAGGCACAACGACAGAGAGTGCGCGTGATGACGGTACTGACAATGAGATCAAGCGGCTTAAAGAAAGGTGTGTTCTGATAGGTGCACTATAGGTTGTACATTTGTTCAAGCTTTTTTTTTTTGCTTGGCATGGCATAGCTTGGCATGGCTGAAGCATGGCTGAATAAATGGCATTAATCGTGGCAACAATGTGTGTTGAATTTAAAATTAGCATGTTTGATGTTAAGTATTGTCTGCATCTTATGGTCAGAGAGTTCGTAGAACAACTTCTGGTCTTTTAGTGTTGTTGTATCGTTTTCCAAGCTTTTTGGCGCTTCTTTTGTATTTTTATTTTGCATTTTTTTCCTTGCAGTTTGGTGTATGGGATTTTTTTTTTACAAAGTTATATGTCATCGAGTAGTAGATATCAACAGATCGACCTGAAATTGTGGCCCAAGGTAATAGAGTATCCAGACTGACAGTTAGGATAGTTGACTTGACTGGTAGTTAGTTCTGATTGCTGTTTATAGTGTGTTCTGATCCTGAAACTGTACTCTGGTTTTGCAGTGAGAGGGAGAACAAGGCAAGAAACCATTTGCCTCCTCAGAATACAGGTATCAGACTGACAAACTGAGAATCAGCGAGTGATATTATGATGTTGTAATGGCAAAAAGTTGTTGTCTGTCTTTTGCTGTCTACTTGAATATGTATTTATTTCCCCTGACACGGAAAGACAGTTTTTTCTCCAGCTTTTCGACGGCAAAATGGGAGACATGCCTCTCTTTTCACAGATGGTCCACCAAGCAGTGGAATGAGGTTAATGGAGACCAGGCCCAGGGCAATGGCGCCTGTGGGAGTCAGGCCCATTGCTGGGGTATGTACTTTTGTCTCGCCTTTTCCATTCTCATTGTAATCATAATCTCAACGAAATCAAGTGTTTCTTAATTTTCATGTTGATGGGAAAATTATCACTTTTTTTTTAGTCAACTAAACATGAACAAAATGTTTTCTTTCTCTTTTGCTATTGGAGCAAAGTGTTGCTTACTGCCAAGGTTTATAGGCAGTTTATAGGCAGAGTTTTATGTTATTTTTTTTTCCCTGAACTAAGCATGGAAAAATCTTATTTTTCTCATTTGCTGTAGGAGCAAAGTGTTTACTATAGTCGATGTTCACGGGAAAACGTCATTGTTATTTTTTCCTTTGCTAAACATGAATAATTGTTTTCTTTCTCTTTTTTTTAGGGAAATTATTCATTTTTTTTCATCGACTAAAGATGAATTATTGTTCTCTTTTGCTTCAACTAAAGATGAATGATTGTTCTCTTTTGCTTTTTTCTCTTTTTCCTTTTAACAGCGTTTCAACCCAATGGTGTGGGAAGATATACATATCCCGCATAGTAATCCACGACCTCCGAATTTCTATCGAGGAGATCAACAGGAGCCTTTCTGGTCGCCCAGTCTTGTACATGCTTTAGGAGGAGTACCTCCACCATTTGATGGACGGGGTGGAGGGATTCCTCTCCCTCCTGTCAATTTGGAGACAGTCTCTGGAGACCGACGACAAAGGCATGGAGGCCCATTTCAAGTCTCGAGACAACCTCGAGTTTTCCCACCTACCTCACCAGCTTTGGAAGGAGGAGGAATGGGGGGCCTGAGGAGCACTGATGATAAGTATTTTGGAATCCCACGAGATGGGATTTTGGGAAGGGGTGTCCCACTTCCTTTTCCGAGTGGGGATTTAATGATTGGAATGGATGGAAAGAGACGTATTGGTAGGGCGACAGGTCCCAGTCCCATTGAAGAGAGAGGAAGGGGGCTGTTTCCGATGGTCATGGATGATGGTTACATAAGGGAAGAGTTCGGAGGAAAACAGCTTGTCGCAACGGACGAATTAGTGAGGGGGGCAGATTTGGAATCATCTAAAAGAGGATACAAAGGGGAGAAGGAAGTTCATTTCGGGAAGGAAGTTCATTTCGGGTCGGATGAGAGATTTGGCCGCAACATAGAACAAAAGCGAGGAATAATACATGGAGATCATGGGAGAGAGACAGAATTAAAAACTGATAGACGAGGTTCAATGCTGGTGGAACGAATGGAGAGTACAGCTATTGAGCCACCAAGGAGACGTGAAGAGGGAGGGAGAGGCATGGCAGGGAGAGGGAGGGGAAAGACAGCGGTGAAGAGACCGGTTGGTGGGGATGCATCACAAGAGAGTGACCCAAGGTGGAAAGTGGATAGAGATCGAAATGGTGGGTGGGTACGACGAAAGGGAAGCAGTCCTCAGTCTCATAGCAGTATTAGAGAAAGGGGAACTCCTGAGCGACAAACTTACTATGATACGCACCCTTATGAAGAGGAATTTGAGCACAAAGGAGGGAATGGACGAGCAGGGAGGACTTATGCAAGCCCTTCACGTTGGCAAGATGTAAATGAGGATGTGAGAGGCTCCTCTCACCGGAAAGACTTCGTATCTTCACAAACTGTACGGACGCAGGGTCCTCGTAGAAGTACAAATGCATCGAGGTCGTTTTCTGGTACTGTAAGAGAGGATACTACAGATTCTCTTCCATGGAAAGCACATACTACAGCAGGTTGGAGTGGGAGAGAGGATCACAGGGAACAAGTACTAAGAGAGGAGTGGAGGGAAGAACAGAGTCTAGGTGGGCACACGAAGGGACACGGTCGAGGGAGAGGCGAGTGGGTCCCTCCATTCACAGCAGTTGGGGCAAGGAGTAGAGGTACAGGAGGGCGTGGTAGGGCCAGGGATATGCATCAGGAGAGGGAAAGGGAGACAGTGGCAGAAGAGTTCCCTGTACCAGGCTTACACAGAAGCCCTTCTTCAGGAGGAAGACCAGTTGAACACTCAGAATGGCCCAGGTCCAATTCTGGAGGAGGAAATAGGGGTGTGGTAGGAACTGGGGGGAGAGTACCTGAGATGCCTCCCTCCACACCTGGTTATCGTGGACATCATTCTCATCCTCCTCGGCCAGGTAAACAGCACTCGCGTGTGGAAAAAGATTATGTGTCGCGTCACGAAGTAGAAGGAGACCGTGGAAGTGATCGAAAGATGGTCCACATTGGAAGGCCTCCAGAAATGAGCAGGTGGGCAGATTTGCGATCTTCTCCTAGGGTTATAAAATTGACTGAATTGAGTAAAATTTTATTGCAGAAATAATCATTGACGCGTTGCATCAGCGTGGCTAGTTTTATAACTCTCTTTAGAGTTGCTATAAAAGTCAATACTTCCAATGGACTGGTAAAATTTTGGCTGCTCATTTGTGTTGCATAATGAGGTTCAGTACAACATGTCGTTATGTAGAGTCAGTACAGTACTCATCATTATCAGAGTTCATCACTCTAAATTGAGTGGTGTTTTTTTCACCGAAAACCATAAATTAGTGTTCATAACATTATTTAGTTAAGTGGCTCATAATGAGCCACGTGGGCAATTCATAATCAAGTGTAATTTATTAAAATAAAGTTGAATGCTAATAATGCATCAACTCTAACGGCGACGGTTGGTATAGTGATTTGGCTGGCAATTGGTTTTGTGGATGGAAAAGTTAATTGGAAGTAAAGTAAGGCAGTTTTTTACTCGCAGGATATGTAGAGTGGTTTTTTACATCATTTCGGAAAGTACTTGCAAAACCTGCTGAGTCCTTCTTCTGTACAGTGCAGTCTGTTGATTGCGTTATCTTAATGTTTGAAAATTGTGTTCTTCCCTTTGTCCATATTCCTTACTGTTTATCTTCTTCTGAACGTTATAAACTTACTTGGACTTTTGAGGCTGTGCAGAACCTTTATATTGGACTTTCTATGTATTATGTAGTTTCATTGTTGCATTCCTCATTTGATCATATTTGATTTGATTATATTATGACTGTGTCACATTTGACCCTTTAGAGAGAAACTGGTCATTTTGTGGGTATTAATGCAGTTTTTTTAGATCTGGTTTTGGTTTGTCAGGACTGTATTGGTGATGGGTTTACCCTCTGGTACACCGACGTCATCAATCTTAAGCGTTTTTGAAAGCCAGGGGCAAGTAGTGGTGAGTTTTTGGAAATATTTGGGTTTCTTTGAACTTTCTGTCTTGTATTTGTTTTTTTGTTTTTCGGAAGCTTATGCCTAATATTTTTGCTTTTGATTGGGTTCACATTCATTTGTAATGCCATGTTGTATATCGCTGGAGAATCACAGTTGTAGGATATAAGGGAAAAAGTATATAACGTTTTTTTTTTTCTTCTCTCTTTATTTGTTTTTGTCTTTGTTTCTGTTTTTCCTTTTGCATTTTTGTTTTTGCAGAATGCCCGAATGGAAGATCCAAACCTCTTTGTCACATACGCCTCACCCAGGGAAGCGGTTATGGCAAAACGTCGACTGAATCGGTGAGCTTTTCCAAATCAATACCAGAGGTTCTCCAAGTGCTGGAGGTCATAAAACCCTTAATTTGAACGTCGCGTTTTTTGTTGTCAATTGTCGATTTGTGAACTAGATACTGCATCGTGATCCAAGGATAATATCTATCATTGGCTAAAAAAAAAAAAAATGTCCCTCGTGGTATTGTTGCCTGTGTGTGTTTTTTTTTGCCTTTTTGTGTGTATTCGTGTGTATGTGGGAGATATGGTAATTGTTCTCTGAAGAGTCTATCGAGGTTAAAGGGAAAAGGGCATGATGGGATTGAGGTTGGAGAGGAACTGAAGTTGTGAAGAAGGGGAAAGTTGACTTTTGTTCACCTTACCACCGATCCTTTACATTCTCTCTTTGTCCATTGAGAACTTCAGTAGTTATGCCTTTGTTTTGGAATACCTGAGTGTAAAAAAA
The DNA here is from genome assembly GCA_037447655.1 of Zygnema cylindricum. Taxonomy (NCBI): domain Eukaryota; kingdom Viridiplantae; phylum Streptophyta; class Zygnematophyceae; order Zygnematales; family Zygnemataceae; genus Zygnema; species Zygnema cylindricum. The sequence continues at coordinate 7,327 of JBBHKE010003350.1, read as the reverse complement.
AAAAGGTTAAAGAGTGACATCCTGGTTGTTTTGCCAATCCGCACTATGGTGAAGTCTCAGGATACTGACCGCGATTTGTACCTTTCTGGTTTAAAACTGAACTGAAAATTACCAAATGGTACAAATTTTGTAACCAGAAAGGTAGAAATTTCGGTCAACATCTCAAGATTTCACCCTAGTTCGGATATGCTTAGCGATGATAGTCACATTGAAGTAGAAATAATGACGGTTGTGGTGGTAGTTAATGATCCCGATAGACTCTAGTATTAATCTTTTGGTCGTCACTTATACAAGTGACGTTGGTGTTTCTTTCTTTTCCTTTGTTAATTTCGACAAGTCACCTGGACTTGGGTCTGTCTCTCCACTTATGTCTGTTTTTCATTAAATTGGATTGAAACTGGTGTGTACTAATACGTATTTTTTTTCATCCAATTCAGTACCTACTATTTAACATACTATTTAAGGGAGGAAAACTGCGTACTATTACATACTATTTAAGGGAGGAAAACTGTGCACTACGACATACTATTTAAGGGAGGAAAACTGTGTACTACGACATACTATTTAAAGGAGGAAAACTGTGTACTACGACATACTATTTAAGGGAAGAAAACTGTGTACTGCTACATACTATTTAAAGGCTCTGAGGCATGTAGCAGTTTCTAATGTGGAGGGAGTATGTTATGTTATTACAGGACAACAATTGTTGGAAAACAAATTACTGTGGAGTTCGACCGTTCTTAAACCCTTCTGAAAAATAAGTTCAAGAACAAGAAAACAGCAGAAATGAAAGATGATTACTTCACGTCCGTGTTTTTTGTAGATGATTTTGGAGGGAGGGGGGGAGGGTGGGAGGAGGGGCGAAGATATAGGCTTTTCTTCACTTGGGTGTTTTTCGTAGACGATATCGGAGGACGAGAGGGTGGGAGGGAGGGGAGAAGGGGAGAAGGCACGGGCGTGAGTTTTGCCTTTTTTGCTTAGGGACCCATCATTTGGGATGTTGGGTAGAAAATGTGTACTTTTTATGGCACCGGATTCACTGACTGCGAATAATCAGTTAATTGTTTTCCAGTGAGAAGCTACTTTGTGCCTTTCTTTATACTAGTATATGCTTCTAAGTCGTGAAAGATAATTTTTTAGGTCAATAGGTTGCACTTCAAGAATGATAATGTGGCATCATTGTGTACCTTTTCCCAGTTGTTTTCTGTATTGAATGGGTCAGGGCGTGTTCCCATGTGTTCAAGTAAGGGTTTTTTTCCGTCGTTTTCACAGAAAATGGGACTTCCAACGAGAAAATATTACGCCGTACGAAAAATGGGCAAAAACACAAGTACATTTTGCGTCATCTTGGAACTTGGAAGGTACGGCAATTTGGCGTTATTATCATCGCGACCCACTTCCAGCTCATCTTCACACTTGCACTGGAATCAAATCGCGATCTGATTTTAGTCAAAATACTACCCTATTGACGAATGGAAAACCTGGATTGCACGCGTCAAACGTTTTCAATTTTTTTTTTGCGGTTGGGAGAGTACACGAAAAAAAAGGTGTTTGTCCGTTTGCTTATGTTGTCCACTTGTGGGCGTCTACAAATGTCATTTTGTAGACGTAGGCGATTGCTTATGTCGTTCACGTGTGGGCTTCAACAAATGACAGCTGGCGTCGACAATTGTCCCAGTATGTCAGGATCTCTTTGCGGCGTACAAATGTCGGCAGTTTGTTCCGAGATCGTTGGCGTCTACAAATGTCAGCAGTTTGGGTTTCGCAAGTATTGGCGACGTGTACAGCTGCAAAATAATGAACGCGCAAGTAACGATTCACATAGGCACACTTTGAAAAGTACACCGTAAAATCAGCGCTAAATTCCAAAATAACGTTTCAAAATATCGGTTACATGGGAACACGCCCTCAGTTGTGAAACATAAAGATGTTTTTTTGTCATATTTCCACTCAGTTTCCTCTCTTAATGCCATTTCGAGGGAAGTACACCGTGTATCGCTTTAGCATTGATGTTTTTTTTTCGCCGTTTAATGTTTTCTTATAAGGTGAGAATGTTACCTTTCATGGCAACCCATTGGATTAAAATCTTGTCTTTTGGATTAATACTCCGAAAAGTGCCCATCGAGAAAAGTGAGTTTAGAAGCCGAAAAAAACATTAACGGTAGTAGTAACAACAGTGTAGAGGGCTAGTTTTACATAGTCTGTCAATTAAATTTTTGTACTTTGAACTATTTCACATTGTTTAGCACAAGGAGACTGTTAAAGTGAGGCAGCAGAACACAAATGTTTGTGAATATGTGAAGATCTTTTAATTGGTTGAGAACTATGTTTGCATGTTGAAAATGTTAGCCACTTAGGTCTTTTCGCTTCCCCCATCCTCCTCTTACTTGGCTCACTAGTTTGCGCCCGTGGTTGTGTCTTGATGCCTGATGGTGTCCATTTGCTTCGTTGCTGCCATAGGGGAGAATTGATCAAGGTGCAGGACACTATCCGCGACGCTGTTGCGACTATCGCTTCGGAGGGGGGCTTTTCTGTGCGTCGGGGGGTTTCTCATATTCTTCCTTCGCGTTGGATTGATGTTGTTTTGCTCGATGGTGCCCGTCGCATTTTTGGTGATATTGTTTTGGCGAACCTTATTTCGTTTACAACCGCTGGTCAGGTGGCTCGACATGTTGGGGTAGCGGCTCGTGATGTCGCTAAGGCGAAGGAGCGTGATTATGCCCACCAAGACCTTATGGATGACTTTATTCCGATGGCTGTCGAGATCTTTGGTTGTTTGGGTATTTTGTTGGACGAGTTTCTCCGTACTTGTGCTCGATGTGCTTTCGAGCGAAAAGGACCTGGGAGCCCTCCTCCTTCGGTCCTTACTTATTTTTATCGTCAAGGGTTATCTGTGGCTTTACAGCGAGTGCATGCTTCTATTCTCCTTCGATCGACTATTGTTGGGTTTAGGATCATAATGCAGTCTGGTGTGTAGTCTGTGATGAGGTCATGGGAGGTCTCTCTGTTTAGATTATCCTCTCCTCCACCGCTATCTACTCTGCCTCTCCTCCACCGCTATCTACTCTGCCTATCCCCTCTCAGTTTCGATCGTCCCCGCTTGTGATCTGGATGCTTGCTTTGCATACAAAATCCTTGTGATTTGGGTTCTGACTTCGACGGGTTTCGGAACTCCCTCAACGTGCTCCCCCGGGGTGGGGTGACTTACGGGGCTGCTTTTCGTAGATATTTAATTGAATTGGGGTTGGGGTTGTTGTTTTAGTTTAGTGAGTTGCCGTGCTTTTCATTTTGAGTTTGGGTGCTTTTATTCTACTTGCTATTTTCATGTGTTCACGTTGCTTTCTTTGTTTATTTTTGCCCTGCTTGTAGTTTTTCAGTTTTGGCAATGCCACCCCTTTTGTACCCCCGGACTCAAGGGGTTTCCATATTGTGTTTTAATTTATCCTGTTTGTGAATGTACTTAGGAGGCACTTCGAAAGTGGTAGGATTTGTAAATAGTATGCAACTACACCTCTAATCGTTATTAGTGTTACATTATTTTTTGCCACTTAAAACATATTTTCTCGGTGCACACTTGTCAGATTGTCATCTAGAGACAGCCAATAGGAAGTGAGAATCTTGCCTTCCAAAAGCAGCCATCGGATTGACAATCGGACAAGTGTGCTTGAAGAAGAGATGAAGTGGCAGAAAAAACTTTAATACTAATAACGATGAGCCATGCAGTCTAAGTTTTATTAAAACTAGGTAATGGTAAACCATCTTAGAACATGGAAACAGAAGAAATGAAAGCCAAAAACAAAATTAAAATAACCCGCATAACATCAAAAAACCAAAAAAGAAAAAAAAGATGGAGCAGCGGAAAACTTTTGTGTTGTCAAACGGAAGGTTATTATATTCTATTGCAAATGCATTTCCATGAATACTATGACTGTGCTGTTGCTCAAACAATTCGGAAGGTTAGGGCCATTTAGGGTTTTTTAGGGATTTTTGGGGTTTTTTAGTACAATCTAGTCCATGACAACGGGATAACAAGAAGATGGCACAAGAGGTCAAAAAGAGTCCTCTTAAGTTAGAAGCTTTTTCTTTGGCGAGAGAACTTGACAACCATTAGTGGCTCTATTGGCCTTGCACTAATACAATAGTCAACAACAATCTGGTTATTTTGACAAAGTTGTTTGTTCAGCACACACCCAAAAAAGTACACAAAAAGTAAACCGACACTTCTATAGTAACAACAAGGTGTTGGAGTCTCGCCACATGTCCGTTGCTACAAGTCAACTAAACCAACTTAACTTAAAGTGAAAAGCACATTGGACCAAATAATGTCATTGATAAAGCTCAATGTGAGATAAAATAAATTGGTATAGGGAGCACCCTTCCTAAGGAAAGATATTCCCACTAGGAGTGTTCTACATCGAGTAAGTCTACCCCAAAGATCCTACAATTGACACTTTTAGACAACTTGTCCACACCTCCCTTCCTCTCCTCCCCCCCCTCCCTCCCCTCCCTTCTCCCTCCCTCCCTCCCAATATGGTGCTTCAACCTCCTCCTCCCTCGTCTCCTCTCAAAATAGACGGGGGCATCTATGAGGACCAAGCCATCCCTAGCTGGTTCCTTTGTTCTTTGGGGTATCCCTAGTCAGCTTTTTATTATGGCTCCCATGCGGGACCATTTGTTCTATTAGGGTTTTCTAGGGTCTTCTAGATTTTTTAGGGTTTTTGGGTATTGTAGGTTATTAGGGTTTTTAGGTTTTGTAGGATTTTTGGGTTTTAGGGCTTTTTGGGGTTTTTACGGTTTTTCAGGGTGTTTTTCAGGGTGGTTTTTCCTTGAAGCTTGGATGTCGTTGGACAAGTTCCTCTGTACTTGTGGTCGACGCTCTTTCGAAGCCGTGGCCGTAGGAGCCTTCCTTCAGTCCTTACATCCTTTTTTGGGGAATGTTTATCTGTGGCTTTCCAGCTAATGCAAGCTTTTTCCCTCCTTCGATCGGCTATTGCTGAATGGATCGTCGATGCGTTCCAAAACTCCCTCAACGGGCTTCCTCGTTCTTAGGGGACTTAAGAAGTTGCTTTTCATGTCTTTTATCATGTTAAAATTGGTTAGGTACACCGTGAACCGCTATTATTATGAATAACGCTAATTCCACACACCAAAAGTTTGACCCTCGAACCTAAAATATTATTAATAACTCTAATTTTTTTTTACACTAATACAGGTACTGTTCAATTAGAGTTAATAACTCTAACTTGGTGAGTGTTAAATAGTGTAGTGTACGAAATGTGTCAGTCCGTACTTAAACTGCTCGTTAATTACAGCCGTACAGAATAAGTGTCCAAGTGTCAGATAAAGGCATTGACACGGGAAATTGAGTGCGTCGACACGGGAAATTGAGTGCATCGCCACAGAAAAGCGGACAGAGGGTTTTTTTCAAGGTGATAAAGACGAGGAAAAGTCACGAGAACCTGTTCTCACATTCGCTAACATCAACATGTGAACGCGAGTTATATTGGCTACACTATGAGTAGAGTGTACTCAAATTAGTGTTAATGAATTACAACAAAAAAATATTGGCAAAGGGCACTGAACCCAAATTAAAGTTCACAACACTAATTGTTTTTTTACACTATTTACTTCTGAACGCTATTAGCGATTCAGGGTGTAGTGTTGGTTTAAGCACTCTGTGTTGCGTCTGTGCTGTAGTCATTGTTACTTCTTTGAGTGTCTTTGCTTTATGTGTGCTTCACGTGTATTAGTTTTCTGTTCTATGTGGTTCCCCATTTAGTTTTTCAGTTTTGGCTTTGCCATCACGTTATATTTTGTTCCCGTGTTATAACATCGCCGTCTAATAATAAAGTCTCGACTTTTAAACAACAATGGCCTTGTCGTCTTTTACAAGATAATTCCAAATATGGCATGAAGGCATGCATCGACGTACACAATTATTATCATCCCAACAAAAGCCTTTATTGACTATTTGCTTTTGAGAAGAAGAACACTGATGACGAAGACAATAAAAATAACAGTCACGATAACGACAACGATAACATTTATTCCGATGCCAATAATGATAACAAAAGCGAAAAAGATAACGATAATCAAGGGCTTTATCTGGAAAGAACGATGTCAAAGTGCGTTGGCCGACCATCTGAGTACATGGGAAACAAAGGAAGCGAATACCTAAAAAGAAACTGAGAAACCGAGAATGACAATGATAGTGATAACAATAATATAGTAAGGCGTACCACACTGGAACTGCCGGAGTCTGGGTTTTGGAATTGGCAAGGATCCCAATTTTACTCGTACTGCCATTTAGTGTAAAGTCACCGATATGGAAATCACAGTTTTTCAGAACCCCTCATTAGTTAAGGCAGCTAGGCATGCACATGAAGACAATTACGTCCCAACAAAAAATAATGGACATGTTAAAAATCGAGCATGGCAGCTAAAAACCTGGCAAATACCTTAAATCCCTCAATAACCTTGAAATCACAAACTACACCCTAAGACGCCCTGAAGAGAGTTAAAAAACAAGGGTTAACGACAAAGTTAAAATTTAAAGACTCATTCCACACGCAAACCATGTGAAACAAATATTAAATTTGCAAGTTGTAACCAACTTCTGACCTCTTGACAGGAAACTCGCAATAATGTGAACCGGGAAATCGCAAATATTAATACCAACTAATATTCGGTTATTTTACGGATACCGTATGAGATTACATTGCTGACAGTTCAGTATAATACGCAACAGTCGGGATAAAAAAATGAAAACAGAAACACCAACGGTAACTAACATTGACAAGAACCAAACATCAATGTCACAGAAATTCCTCTCTTTTGCGAAAACACACAGGAAAAAAACCACACAACAAAATGCCACACACACTTGATGCCAATCAACGGCACCCTTTTATTTCCACACCTTATAAGAGAGAAGCAAACTGCATGAAGCAGATGGAAATTGCTCCTGACCTTTTTGTCACTTTTTCTCGAGTCCATGATATTTTCAGGTCCTGGTGCCTAACTCGTCTCTCTCCGGAAAGGCTAATCGACATTGCCTGCGAGCCAATAGGCATAGAAAGAGGAGATGGTGACTGAGCATGGCCATAGCCGCATATCCTTTCCACCATCGAGACGAGCTTACAAGGAGCATTTGTGACACCTGAAATACAACAATACAAGTCAAATAACGAGTTAATTACGAGGGGAATTTACGAGTCAAATTCAAAATTTTTAAAAAAGAAACAACAAAATAAGGGGAGGGAGGGAGGGTGGGAGGGCGGGAGGAAAGGAGGAGGGAGGAGGGAGGAGGGAGGAGGGAGGAGGGAGG
>JBBHKE010003348.1:112568-139662 GCA_037447655.1 Zygnema cylindricum | reverse complement strand
GAGAGAGAGGAGAGAGAGAGAGAGAATTGACATACCCACATAAAATTGGTTTCAATTCCATACTATCGCCCTATGGGTAAAGGGAGGGAGAGGGAGGAGAAAGAAAGGGGGAAAGAGAGAGAAAGCGAGAGGGAGAGAGCGGGAGAGAAAGAGAGAGCGGACTGACTTATCGGCAAAAAGTCGGTTTCATTCAATACTATCACCCTATGGATAAAAAAAGAGAGAGAGAGGTGAGAGAAAGAGAGAGGAAGGGACATTGACTCACCCCGAAAAACCTGTTTCAACTCGATACTATCGCCATATCGGGGAGAAAGAAGAGAGAGGGAGAAAAGGAAATAGGGGGAGAGAGGGAGGAGAAAGAAGTCTAGAGGGAGAGAGGGAGAAAGAGAAAGAGAGACTAGAAATCTTTTTCAACTCAATACTGTAGCCCTACAGGTAAAGTGAGAGGGAGGGTGAGAGAGAAAAGTGGGGAGAAAGACAGAAAGAAAGAGAGAGAGGGGATCGACTTACCCAAGAAATCGTTGCTAACTCAATACTATCGCCCTATGAGTAAAGGGTGAGGGACGGAGTAGGAAAGGGGAGCAGTGAGAGAGATAGAGGGCGAGAGAGAGAGGGGGGAGAAAGAGAAAAAACGAGCGAGATGGAAATGACTTACCCCCAAGAAAAGGGTTTCAAGAGGGAGAAGGAAAGGAGATGAGAGAAGGCGAGGGGGTGAGAAAGATCGAAGGAGTGAGGGATAAAGGGAGTGATATAGAGATAGGGAATTGTCTAACCCAAAAGAAATTGGTCTCAACTAAGTTTTATAGCTTTATGGGTACAGGGAGAGAGAGAGAGGAGAAAGAAGTAGGGAGAGAAAGTAAAAGAGAACGAATTGATAAGAAATTGGTTTCGACTGTTTACTAACGCCCTATGGGTACAGGGAGAGAGGGAGAAGGAAAGGTTGGAGAGAGAGATTGGAAAGAAGAGAGGGGCAAGAGAGAGAAAGAGAAAGCAAGAGAGAGAGAGAATCAATTTACCCTCAAGAAACTGGCTATAAACTAACGCCCTATGAGTGAAGGGAGAGAGAAGGAGAAGGAAAGGGGAGAACAGAGCGAGAAGGCGAGAGAGAGGGGGGAGAGAGAAAAAGGGAGAGAGAGAGAGGGGACAGACTTACCCCCAAGAAATTGGTTTCAACTCGATACTATCGCCCTCTTCCGCGATTCGTCGAGCCAAATCCTCGAATTCGTTACAATAGAAAAGACAAACTTGTTTTTTATTCGGTCGGTCGAGAATATTACAAAAAAGAATTTCTTCTTCAGAACTATTCGATGTGGGAAGTCCAAAATAGGAGGAGGTAGAGAGAGAGGAGGGAGAGAGAGAGGCTTCCATTTGCGAGACTTCCATTTGAGAAGAATTTCCGTTAACCGTAGCAGTTCCGTTCCCCGAAGTTCTTCCGCTAACCATAGCGGTCGTTGTATTATTTGTCGTTTTTCCGTTACTAGAATCTACTCTAAAATTGGTGCCCCTTTCATTTCTCGTTTTTCTTTTTTCGGTAAAAGTGAAAGTTGTCCTTGTCGAGAAATTGGAAATTTTGGCACCAGCTGCCCGGAATTTTCGGGCAGCTTGAAAATTTTGGGCAGCTTGAAAATTTTGTGGGTATTTTAGAGAGGATTTTTCACATTGGAAGGGTTTGGTTCCACAGGGGTTTAAAAGATTAAACTGACATTTTTTTGACTCTTTTATGGGGAGAGAATTGTTAGATTGACAATGAGTTTTGGTGTTCGGTAGCCTTTGGAGAATCTTCATTATTAACTTTCAAGAATATCTTCGATCAAAATAAATAAATATATAAATAAAAAAAAAAAAAAAAAAAAAAAAACTAATTAATTTAAAAAACACTGGAATTGGCTACTTCTGATGGTTCCAAGTTTGTCATTTTCTATTTTACAGAAACAGTTAACATTTACTGAAACAGTTAAACTGCTGTTTCCTGTTCTATGTGCCACGTGGCACCATAAAATCTGGGAATAAATCGACAAAAAAATATGAAAAAATTGTAAGCCAATTGGAAATAAAAAAAAATAGATTTTTCTAAGATTTACAACATGGCTGCTGAAAAGGGGGGGGGGGGGGAGGGGAGAGAGAAAGAGAGAGAGAGGGGGAGAGAGAGAGAAGAGAGAGAGGAGAGAAATGAGAGAGGGAGAGAGAGAGAAAGAAAGAGAGAGAGAATGTTGCTAACCTTTGATAAGACAGCTCCGGTCTATTGAAAATGGAGTCTTAAAGCCAAACTCTTAACCCTAACCCTAATTCTGACGTAATACCAAAATTACCTTAACCGTCATATTTCAAAAACCCTAATTTTTTCAAAACCCTAATATTTTAAAATTCTTCGTTCGCAATATTCAATAATAATGATGAATAATCCTTCGCTCGACTGCAGTTCTCTTTCTAACAAATTTTTTTTTTTTTTTTGCACTTTTCTTTTCGTTTTCTGGTTTCTCTTTTTTTTTTTCCCCTCTTTTTCCTCTGTTTTTTGCTCATTTTGCTCCTTTTTTCAAAGATTTTAGGGCAGGTTCAAAACGCACGGAAAGAATTAGTGCGGATTCTGAGGACGGAATGAAAACGGAATTTTTCAAGCGCTCGCATTATTCATTAATCGCACGAAATTAGGCGCACGGAAAATAATATGAAAATTAGCGGCACGAAATTTTACTATGGGATTTTATTTTATTTTCACAATATGGCGATTTCGTGCCAGTTTCGTATGAGGAGTACGCACTTTATTATATTTTTTACTTTATTTTGGAAAGGTTCAGAGAGAGGAATGTACGGTATTGGGAAGGTTCAAGCGAATTAGAGGCGGCCTTGGCGGATAAGACTGGGCAGTCGAAAAATGAAACAAGGAAGTCAGCGGCGCAAAAAGGCTGCGGGAAAATATACGTATCTCTATTCGGATGGCAGTTCTACATGCTGCATTTAAGATCGTTCATCTTTTAGCTGTCGGTCGTGAAGCATCATGGTGGCCACGTGTAAGCCACGGGCGTGTGGACCATGGTCACACTTTGTGGGAATTCCATTACAGCTCATGCCGTACATTGGTTTCGACTGGAACTCTGGAAGAAAGCCGTTTCGTGCTATTGGGGAACTACAGTACAGTACTTTAATGTACTATAATGTACTGTAAAGTACTGTACTGTACTTCAAATCATCAAATCGTTTGTCTTTTCACAAAATCGTATCGTAAAATTTCAAAACAAGCTGTAAAATTTGAAAATCTAATGTAAGACGGTTGATTTCATTTCATCCATTGTAGGCTTGTAGCGTGACGTAACAGCGATTCCGGGTTCTTTTTGGCCGTCCAAGTTTACCCGTCATGGACGGCTAGATCTTTGTTCGTACACCAACAAAAATATAAGAGGAAATGACGCTGGCGAATCAACGCGTTTTCATTGGTTCAGCGAATACACTAAGATACCGTAGTTCTAATTGTGGATCTTTGGATTCGACTTCGTACTGCGTATCGTAATTTTTTGTAATACGGACGAATTATTTCCGTACTAAAAAAATTATTTGCGGATCTTTGGATTCGAATTCGTACTGAATATCGTAATTTTTTGTAATACGGACGAATTAAAAATATTTTCCGTACTAAAAACTTTATTACTGTACTGTAGTTTCGTTTTTTTGTTTAGCTCATTCGCCTTCCCTAACCCTAATTTGTCTCTGTCCAATTTTGTCATTTTTTCCACTTTCTAGCATCCATGGCTATCATTTTTCTGCCTTCTCCCTCTCATTTTTTTCTGCAGAAAAATCATTGCAGTTTCTTAAACCCTGGCGTATTTTACTGCTGTCATTTTGTTCCTTACACTCATTCAAACTTTTTAAAAAAGATTCGAAACCATTCAAACAATCGTTTTCAAACCCTAAAATGTGCAAGCAGCAAGAATCCAAGCAGTAATGCTAACCCTAACCCTAACCCTAACCCTAACCCTAACCCTAACCCTAACCCTAATCCTGATGCCCTTAGCCCTAATTTGAAAGCCCTTAGCCCTAATTTCATAGGTTCAGCCAGTAGGGATGCAATTAGAGTTGATAATGTGAAGTTTAAATTTGTAAAAGAAGAAGAACCAAAGGGGTATAAAAAGGGAGGACGGCCAGATGTTGTTAAAAAGACACGTCCCGTAAGCTTCATACTGACACGTGGCACCATTTCATGAAGAAGGAATGGGAGAGGGAGAGGGAGAGGGAGAGGGAGAGGGTGAGGGAGAGGGAGAGGGAGAGGGTGGGGGAAGGGGCGAGGGAGCAAGGAAGAGGTGGGAAGGGGGGGAGGGGGAGGATGGAGAGCTTCAAAAAAGAGGTGCCAGTGTGGGTTTTCAGGATTTTTTCTTTTGAATCATTGGACTCATGTCAATTTTTAAAACAATGTCGATTTTTTTTTAACAAAAATGTCAAAAATTTAAATACCCAAGACATTCTCCAGCCATTCGACTGTGTTTCCAAAATGTGAGACTCCATGTTAATTTGTTAATCTACAATAATTCTTGTATGTGGTAAAGTGTGGTGTGACGTTATACAGAATTATAGATTCATATATGGATATATGGTATTTATGAGCTTATAATGAGTCAATTTTTTTTTTGGGTGATTGATAGTTTTGTTAATTCAAGTTTTTACTTTTCATATGGATGTAACTTGTTTGCACGTATCATTGTTCGCTAAATTTAGTGTGCACTGTTTTACAGTTTTCGAGCGTAATTCACATTGACCCATGTGTATGTGTTTTTCTGGGTTTTGGGGTCAACACTAAAAATGGTGAATTGTGGAGTGAAATTTAATTCATGTAATAATGTTGACCGAAATGCATTTCGTTTCGTTTGTATAACAATGTTGACTTCATAAATTATGAAGCAAATTGAATTATGCTAAAAAGCTATAAGCAATCTACATAATTTTGGTGAGCAATGTTATGTGTAAACTCGTTGCATTCGTATGAAAATTAAGCTTGAATTAACAACACTATCATTCCATTCACATTTGTACCAACAGTGACATCGATGACAATTTTCTCTCTTAACTTTTGTCTTTGAAACGACATTTACCATATGGCACTCGAATGTATAATAAACTCCCCCCCCCCTTTTTTTTTTTTCTTTTCTCCCTAGTCACGATGTTAATGTTAATGACGATGATGATGGCATCTTAACAATTGTGCTTAACTCGGATCATAAACAGCATTTTGAAGGTCAGTAATGTTTTTTCTTTTCAAATTTTCAACTCTGGGTGTTCCTCGTGTGTTTGTAAGTTTGTTAGTTTTTTTTTCTTAATTTTTTCTCTATTCCTACTTATATGCAGGCCAATGTGGACGCCCCTCCGAGTGAACAAAATGCTAAAGTGGAAGCTTCTCGGAGAGGCAGAGCCGGAAAAACCGTTACCGTTATTAGTGGGTTACAACTACGCGAGGAAACTTTGCAAAATCTCGCGAAAAAGTTGAAAACAATTTTGGGCACAGGAGGGGCAGTGAAAGATGGTAATATCGAGATTCAAGTAGGTCATCTTTTGCTCTCAATTATGGGGATTGTTTTTGATTGTTGTTTCCTTTTGGAGAATGTAATGAACATTGTCATTCCTATCATGTGTATTCTTATCGACATTACGAACCTCTTATTCTTATCAATGTTAAACATATTGCATTTTTATTAACATTAACATTTACATTTGCGCACACTCTCTCTCACATTTAAGCTCTTGTACACTTCATCAATTACTAAAGAAAATCTTTAAAAAATAATTCAAAGTAATAAGCTTAAACCTTTGAAAACCGCGAAGATCTTCAAGTAGTAAAATTAAAACGTTTATTAAACGCTGATTTAAAATAGAAACAAATGTAGAATTTCTAAAGACCCATTAAGTTAGAACGGTTTAGTTTTAACTCACTTGGTCAAAACAAGAAGATTTTTTTTTAATCCTTCAAATAGTTAAAAAATAATAATAATGATAAATAATAATAATAATATATAATTTTCATTTATTTCTTCATTGTCAGTTATGCAACGAACAATTCTATGTTGTCATGAGACTCAACCTCTAAGCATCGAAAAAAAACCATGAAGAATGGGGTCTAATGAAATATTATGTTTATTATTGCCGAATAATTTATATTGAGAAGACATAATTTCTATATTTCTTGGGAATTGGGTGGTTATGTTTTAATTTAAAAATATTGTCTAACAAAAATTTCACGATTGTTTTATAAAATTTGGTGATTTTGCAGGGAGACCATACTAAAAAACTTGTAGGAGAGCTTAACAAGTTGGGATACAAAGCGACAAAGTCGGGTAAATAAAGAAATCATGTAAAAAAAATTACAAGACCCATGGTTATTATTTTGAAGTTTTTGGTATTTTTAAGTTTATTTTTGTATAGTGTTTCTAGTGTCAAAGTTATGACATTGTAAATAGGTATTTGACGAAAGAAATGAGGCTGTCAGAGATATGTGAAAATTGTGGCAAATACCAAATCGTGGATAATATAAAAATTGCAGTTTTAATTATTTTGGTAACTTTGCAATTGCTGGTTTTGCTCGATTTGTCAAATTTGTTAGCATTAACATAGTTTTCCATTCGAGCTTGTATGGATTTATGTGTTGCCTTGTTTGTTTTTTTGTATAATTTGAGTGTTATTTGGCAGATTATTGGGAATGTTATTTAGGGCGTAATATTTTGGGGTATTATTTGGTTGAAGAAGGTTGAAAGTGTTTGGTATCAAGTTTAGTGTTGATAGTGTTTGATGGTCTCCAAATAATAAATCCAATTGAGACTCGTTATTTGCGTGTTATTTGTGCAATTAAATTATGAGGATAATAGTATTACCCTAATTGAAGCTGATATCAATTTGTTCACACAAACCTGATGAAGTTTTGTCGTAAATAGAAGATCCGTAAATCGCTATTAGCATCAATAAAACTCGTAATATCCCGTCTTTTCTGCCTAGTGAACACGAAATAGTGTTAAGAGTACTAGTTTTTCTTCCTTAACAGTAATTATTTTTGCAGCTCAAAATCTTCATCATCATTTGGACTGAAAATCGTGTTATTAACAAAAAAAAATCCTAATATCGACTCCCGGTGTAGTAAAGAGTATATATTTCACTTTCAAGAGTGTTCAATTGACATGGTCCGTAAACAGTGTGGATCACATTGAGTAGTATTGAAAGATGTGGTGTCATGTTATGTGACATCATGTGGCGTCACATTAGTGACATATTGTTATAAAAGGTGGCATCAGCTTTTGTCTACTTGTGACAAAAAACTGGACCAGATAAATTAAAAAGCACGATGGTAAACCATCTGAGTCCGGGGTACAAAAAGGGTGGCATGGCCAAAACCGAAAAACTACCAGCAGGGGAATAAACAAAAACAGGAACACAAAAACAAAAAGTAAAAAACAACAAGGAAAATAAAAGCACCCAAACCCAAAATGAAAAGCACGGCAACTGGAAAAACCTAAATCTACAACCCCAATCCCAACTCAATTAAATAATTTACGAAAAGCAACCCCGTAAGTCCCCCCAACCCGGGGGAGCACGTTGATGGAGTTCCGGAACACGGCGATGATCCATAACCGCAACAGCCGATCGGAGGAGAATAGAAGCCTGCACTCGTTGTAAAGCCACAGATAAGCGTTGACGATAAAAAGAAGTAAGAACGGAAGGAGAAGGGCTCCCAGGTCCTCGGCGCTCGAAAGCACGTCGAGCACAAGTACGGAGAAACTTGCAACACCCAGACAACCAAAGATCTCGACCGCCATCAGAATAAAGTCATCCATAGGGTCCCGGTGGGCATAATCACGCTCCTTCGCCCTAACGGCATCACGAGCCGCCACCCCAACATGTCGAGCCGCCTGACCAACAACCGTCGCTGAAGTAGGGTACGCCAAAACAATATCACCGAAGATACGACGGGCACCATCGAGTAAAACAATATCAATTTGACGCGAGAGAATAATATTATAAACCTCCCGACGCACAGAAAAGCCCCCCTCTGAAGCGATTGCCGCAACGGCGTCGCGGATAGTGTCGTGCGCCTGGATCAAATCACCCCCATGGGAGCAACGAAGCAAATGGACACCATCGGGCCCCAAGACACGACCACAAGCACAAAACAAGAGACCCAACTAAAGGAAGATAAGGGAGGCCAAGGCGAAACTAGAGGGCGGTGGAGAAAATCAGAGAGTGGACAAAATAGGTGTAGCGAAAAGCCAAGACCCATAACCAGGTCCACCACAAGAGAGAAGACGAGCATGCGAAGAATCAGAAGGAAGCGCCTTGAGAAGCTCGGATTTAATGGCGGCGACAACCCGATCGGAAATTGATTCCTCGACACGCTCTACAGATTTTGTAACAAGGGAGGAGAAAATCGGCACATCCACTAGGGCATGGGGAGGAAGAGAACGTGACGCGTCCAATAGATGTTGAAATTGTTATTTTTATATAGTATTTTCTAGGTCTGAACTTAGTACAAAATAGAAAAGGTGGACAGCCTGCCTGCGCCTCCTCTCTCTTCCCACCATACATGCCGTAGTCACCGAGGGATAGAGAGGGTGGCTGAGCCATGGCTGTCCTAGCTTAAGCATGCAAGGCTAAAGAGTGATTTATGTCACTCTCAACAAAAGGTTGAGTCCGGCACGACTCGAACCTCCGACCGGTAGAGCGCGGCTTAGCCGTTAGCTCTAACCAGTCTGTCGTAGAAGTCCGTTAGCATATATTAGGTTTGATATTTACTTAAACAATGTTACGTCTATGAATTCGATTAACGGAATTACGAACAAAAGAACATGGAACCAAGTATTATATAGTGCGAACATTATCTCGCACGCAAACAAATGAATCAGACATTTGTTTTCGACGGCGGACATTTAAATATCGAATCTGATCCGACGGCGTACATCATTGCCGAGATCACGGAATGGTCACTTTTGGCGTTAATGGACGTGGCGTGACGTGGCGCCACGCGGAGGGATGACATTTGGTCGCAGGAATTCCGGCGAACATAAGGACAAGTGAAAAGTGGACACGCGTCCACTTAATGGCATTGCCGTACATGGGACGTACAGAAAGTACATCGGCCATAGTACTTTTTCTGTACTCTGCACTGATCCGATTGGTTCGTACTTCAATAGATAGGGTTTGTGAGAGGGATTTAGGACTTAGAGAATTTTGGTAGATAGGAACCTCTCTCTCTTTGAGAGTTTGTATAAACTTGGCATTTTTGCCGACTCATAACTTATCGGCTGGTTGGCCGTTTTCAGTGATTCTTTTTGCTACGGACTCAGGGGAGTCCAGGCTGCATAGGGGTGCAGTCAAATTGTCAGTTTGCCTTCTTGGGCAGCAGTGGTCGTGGCTTAAAGTGGGTTAGTTAAATACTATCTAGAGGCTTCCTGTATTCTGTAGTCCAATGGAGGACACAGAATTGCAGGTTATGGGCCCACCCTCTAGGGTGCCCACCTTCAATGGATCTGGGTTCATCTATTGGGAAGCCATGATGATGGGAGCTTTGTGTGAGAAACGATACTGGGGTATCGTCAGTGGACAAGTGAAACTTCCACCTTCAGGAACTTCACCACGATTTGGGGGAGTAAGGTTTTCTGCAACAACGGCTGCCTCAGCGGAGGAGGCAGATGATGGGGACAGCAATGTGTCCGAGAAGGAGAAAGGGAAGGAGACACCCCTCACTCTTATGGTCAAAGTATCGGGAGCGGCGACCGTGAAGACCGTGGAGAACGATACTCAAATGTGGGAAGATGTAAACATGGCAGCCAAGAACTTCATTTTGAGGCACCTCACTCAAGGTTTGGCCACTCCTCATCTTCACATTTACAAGGCCGAGGAGTTGTGGGAGAGTTTGGTGGAGATTTATAGAGCTGGAACTATTCAGGAGCTCCAGTTGGCTGAGCAAAAGCTATTGAGTTACACTTACAAAGGAGGAAAGATGTTAGATTACTGTAATGATCTTTCTTGTCTGTATATGGAAATGGAAAGTGCCCGGTGGACAGGTACAATGAAAATGAAAGTTAACACCCTTATCATGAAATTACTAGATGAGTTCGAAAACATAGTGTACCGAGTACAGGGAATGCCTGATAGTTCATGGAAATGGAACACAGTAGTCAGGATGATACTTGTGAAGGAAAACACAATGGAGATTAGGAGAGGAGGAAAGAGCATTCAAGCTTTAGCAGCACGAGGGGACCGATAGGGGAAGGACCCGAAGAAACCTTATAGAGGGGAGAGAGATCATTCTGGGGGACAGAGGCCCCCAAAGGGTCTTTGTCATTATTGCAAAAAGCAGGGACACTTTATTGCAGATTGTGTGAAGTTATCAGAGCTGAGGCTCCAAGAGAACCGTGGAGGGGGTTCTTCCGGAGGGAAGAAAAAGGCACTTGTGGTTACAAAATTGTCAGAAGAAACCGAGGACGAGTCCTCTAAGGAGGATGGGGAACTTCTTCTTGACGAGAGTCTGGAGGAGAAGGATATTCCTCGAAGGCAGAAGTGTGCCCTTGGAGCAATCCAGGAAGCTCCACAGGAAGGATGGATCATCGACTCAGGTGCATCCATGAATATGTGTCGTGATAAAGAACTCTTCACTAAGTTAAGAAAGATTCCTACTGTAGAGAAAAGAGTATGGGGATGGGAGAGTGGTTACTACAGATCTAGTGGGATCAATAGATCTGAAAGTCTTAGTGGAGGGTAAGACTTATATACTTACATTCTCAGATGTACTTTACATTCCTCAGTTGAGTAAAAATCTTGTCTCTACGTCTGTGTTAGATGACAAAGAGTTTGATACTTTCACTAGAAAGGGAGTCTTTACAGCTAAATATGGGGATGAAATTTACTTCACAGCAGATAAGGGTAGCCAAGGAATGTTTAGGCTTAACTTGAGTAATGAAAAGAAGAATGCTTACTATGTTGGTGTTCCTAAGGTGATGATTTGGCATAAGCGGTTGGGGCATGTGCATTTTGATAGGTTAAGGGAAATGAAAAAGCTTGGGGTAGTAGATGGCATTCAGTTTGGGGATAATGAAATGATGGATGATTGTAGTGGTTGTGCTCAAGGTAAGGCTCACAGACTTCCCTTTCCCAAAGCCGCCACATATAGAGGTGAGAAAGTGTTAGATTTGGTCCACACAGATATTTGGGGACCTGCAAAAGTACCTTCGGTTGGAGGAAAGAGGTTTATGATGACAATAACTAATGATTGGTCTAGATACTCTAGAGTCTACTTTCTGAAAAAAAAGTCTGAAGCATCAACTTACTTCAAAGAATATAAAGCATGGAGTGAGAAGTTGCATGAAACCCTTATTAAAAGGATAAGGAGTGATAATGGGGGGGAATATACCTCTAACCAGTTTCAGAAATATCTGAGAGATGAGGGAGTGCAACACCAAAAAACTGTACCATATAACTCGGAACAAAATGGGGTAGCTGAGAGGTTGAATAGAACACTAGGAGATAGTGCATGCAGGATGTTGGCAGACAAGAAAATAGGAAAAAGATTTTGGGCAGAGGCAAAGAACTGTGCCAACTATATTAACAATAGAGTCTTTACCTCAGCTGTAAAGGGAGTGACACCTTATTAGAGATGGGTTGGAAGGAAACCAGATATCTCACACCTTAAAGTATTTGGTAGCCAAGTTTACAGTCTTGACACGGATAAGAAAAATAAGAAACTAGATGCTAAGGGAAAACTTGGATACTTTGTGGGATATGATGAGGATGTTAAGGGATATAAGGTCTATGACTTAGCAAAAAAAGATATCATTCTGGTCAAACACTTAGTTGTCATGGATGAGGGGAAGTCATTTGACCCCTTCGAATATACAAAGAAGATAAGGATCAGATTTGAGTCCGAAAGTGAGGAGAACTCGGTCGTTCCCGAAAGGGACATGGGTGACACCGTGATTACAGATTCAGGGGAGATCCTAGATACAGGAGACTCACCAGAAAACCTCACATACTCCTATGGACTCGAGGAGATAGAAGAAGCGGGACAAGAACCGGTTTCCATGGACAAGGGAGCCGATGAAACAGTGAGAAGAAATCCAAGACTTCCATCCATTCTTGCTTCGGAGTTTGAGGGAGGAAGGAGGAGCAGCAAAAGATTACAGGAAAAACAAGCCGCTCATAAGGTAACTAAGCTATCTCACCCTGATGAGCCTCAGTCTTACTCGGAGGCAGTGAATAGTCTAGAGAAAGAAAGATGGATTAGAGCCATAAATGATGAGATGGCTTCTATCATGGAAGCAAATACTTGGGAACTAGCAGATTGTCCTCCAGACAGAAAACCTATTGGGTGTAAATGGGTATTTAAACTAAAACTGAACCCAGATAATACCATTGAAAGATATAAGGCTCGATTGGTAGCGAAGGGGTTCACCCAAAAGGAGGGGATTGACTATGAGGAGACTTTTGCTCTAGTTGTTCGGTTCCCATCAGTAAGGATTCTCCTCACCCTGGCAGCAGCGGAAGACATGGAAATACACCAGATGGACATTAAGACTGTGTTTCTTAATGGTAAATTAGAGGAAGAAATTTTCATGAGACAACCCGAGGGGTTCGTGGAAGAAGGAGAAGAGAGCAAAGTCTGAAGGCTCATAAAGTCCTTATATGGACTAAAGCAGGCTCCCCGACAGTGGAATAAGAAACTAGATGAGTTTCTTACCAGTCAGGGATATATCCGTATCAGCTCTGACCATTCTATCTATATGTTTGAAGATGAGAATGGTGTCATTTTTATTGCAATTTATGTGGATGATCTGCTTGTGTTGAGTAAATCATTGGAAAAGATCAATAAGTTAAAAACAGATCTCAGAAGCAGATTGATATGAAGGATTTAGGGGAGGCAAAATATATTTTGGGGATTCAAATGGAGAGAGATAGGGGGAAGAAGATTAATCTGACTTACTCAGAAAGAAGCAATAGGTAATATGCTTGAGAAATTCCAGATGGAAAATGCTAACAGTTGTACCACTCCCATTGACTTGAAAAAAGTAAGTGATGGGAGTGTAGAAGGAGGAGTGATGATTTTAGATGATCAAATAAGTACAGAAGAGAGAGAGTTTATAAACCTATTCCTTATAGACAGGTCGTAGGAAGTTTAATCTATTTTATAAATTGTACCCGGCCGGACATAGCGGCAGCAGTTGGAGTACTCAGTAGGAGTCTTAATGATCCTAGGAAGAGGGATTGGGAGGCAGCCAAGAGAGTCATGAGATATCTGGTAGGAACCAGAGAGTTATGGTTGCATTTGGGAGGGGAGCACACTGACATCACTACTTGGAGTGATGCCAGTTATGGGGACGCACCTATGAGAAGATGCACTTCTGGTTATGTGTTGTATGTTGGGGAAGGGGCTTGCTGTTGGAGCAGTAAGCAACAAAAGGTGGTTGCTCAGTCTACTATGGAGGCTGAGTACATGGCCTCTTGTTCTGCTGTGAAAGAGTTGATGTGGGTCAAATCCTTGATGCAAGAACTGGGGTATATGAAGGAGGGAGTGCATGAAGTGTTTTGTGATAATCAAGCTGCCATTGCAATTGCAGCTAATCCAAAACATCATTTTAAGGCTAAACATATGGACATAAGATTAAGTTTTGTAAGAGAAAAGGTTGAGAATAAAATCGTGAACCTTGTATATAGATCTGATGAGGAAATGGTAGCTGATATGATGACAAAACCGGTGCCTTCTCCCAAGTTAAAATATTGTAGGGAAAAGTGTGGATTAAAAATGAAATTTAAATTAGACTAGAAAATAAGGGGAGTGTTGAAATTGTTATTTTTATATAGTATTTTCTAGGTCTGAA
Organism: Zygnema cylindricum; assembly: GCA_037447655.1. Classification (NCBI taxonomy): domain Eukaryota; kingdom Viridiplantae; phylum Streptophyta; class Zygnematophyceae; order Zygnematales; family Zygnemataceae; genus Zygnema; species Zygnema cylindricum. The sequence continues at coordinate 125,827 of JBBHKE010003348.1, read as the reverse complement.
CTTAGTACAAAAGAGAAAAGGTGGACAGCCTGCCTCCGCCTCCTCTCTCTTCCCACCATACTTTCCGTAGTCACTGAGGGATAGAGAGGGTGGCTGAGTCATGGCTATCCTAGCTTAAGCAAGCAGGGCTAAAGAGTGATTTATGTCACTCTCAACAAAAGGTTGAGTCCGGCAGGACTCGAACCTCCGACCTGTAGAGTGCGGCTTAGCCGTTAGCTCTAACCAGTCTGTCGTAGAAGTCCGTTAGCATATATTAGGTTTGATATTTACTTAAACAATGTTACGTCTATGAATTCGATTAACGGAATTACGAACGAAAGAACATGGAACCAAGTATTATATAGTGCGAACATTATCTCGCACGCAAACAAATGAATCGGACATTTGTTTTCGACGGCAGACATTTAATATCGAATCTGATCCGACGGCGTACATAAATGCCGAGATCACGGAATGGTCACTTTTGGCGTTTATGGACGTGGCGTGACGTGGCGCCACGCGGAGGGATGACATTTGGTTGCAGGAATTCCGGCGAATATAACGACAAGTGAAAAGTGGACACGCGTCCACTTAATGGCATTGTCGTACATGGGCTGTACAGAAAGTACATCGGCCATAGTACTTTTTCTGTACTCTACAGTGATCCGATTGGTTCGTACTTCAATAGATATGGTTTGTGAGAGGGATTTAGGACTTAGAGAATTTTGGTAGATATGAACCTCTCTCTCTTTGAGAGTTTGTATAAACTTGGCATTTTTGCCGACTCATAACTTATCGGTTGGTTGGACGTTTTCAGTGACTGTTTTTGCTACGGACTCAGGGGAGTCCAGGCTCCATAGGGGTGCAGTCAAATTGTCAGTTTGCCTTCTTGGGCAGCAGTGGTCGTGGCTTAAAGTGGGTTAGTTAAATACTATCTAGAGGCTTCCTGTATTCTGTAGTCTAATGGAGGACACAGAATTGCAATAGAGACCGCTAGAAGGCAAACACACCGTCTGAAACCCGGGGGACAACGGTAGCTAGAACGGGGGTGTCCCCAGCCAAGAAACGGGAAAAAAGAGTAGAGGCAATAAGGCACCAACTTCCCAAATATGCAGCGGGAGCAACACGAGCAGTCAATTTTAGACCCAACCCCCCAGTAGAGAGACAGGGAGGGATGCCTGAATGCGGGCCGAGGGCCCAGACTCGCGATCGAAAGCCCCACGACCTTACAAAGTGTGGAGGACATCCATTGGGCGTTTGTCAAAAGTCGAGAGAGAGAAGACAAACGTCGAGGTGGGAGGGGAAGTACGAGTAAGGTAAGAAGGGCAGTGGGGAAAACACCTAGTTAACATAGCAAAAGCCACTTGGGGATCGAGAAGGTGAGGAAGGTCGTCCACTTGGGCTAGATCTGTTTATAAAGCATCGTGAAGGAATTGGGTCACAAAAGTTTCCAAACCAGGGGGGCAACCAAGCACACGAATGTCATCGAAAAGGAAGGGGTTTGAAAATCAAGAGGGGGAGTAAAAGAAAGTGGAATATCCTAAGGAGACCAAATAACACACTTCGAAGGTTGAACTGAAAGGTGGAGTTCTGCTAAAGGTTCCCTAAAAAAATCATAGGCCAACACGACTTGTTCTTGAGGCCCAATAATGTGTGTATCATCTGCAACCGAAGGGAAAAGGCAAAAAGGGAAGGCGATTGCGGAAGTACGAAGGGCCCGGAAATGGGCGAGGGCGAACAAAGGTCCGCCGAGAGGGTCGCCTTGGCGAGTGCCTGTCGCAGATGAGAGAGGAATGAGATCATGAGGAATGAGATCATCGTCAGGGTGCTTGTCAAGAATAGAAAGCCCGCACAAAAGGGAATAATTGAACAATTGGAGATCGAGCCGCCATAAGCTTTGAAAAAATCACGTTCCGATCCACCGTATTGAATGCATTGGAAACGTCGACCTGAATGACCAACCAATCCGGATGTACATCCAACAAAGTCCTAATCCCGCGGACCACGGCCTCACAACCTCCTCTCGTGGCCACTTTGAATTGAAGAGGTGAGAAATAGTTATGGAAAGCTGGTTGGAGCTGGAGAGATATCGCACGAGCCACCAATCTATATAAAACCTCTCCCATGGCAATAAGGCGGATCCCACCATTAGGTTTGGCGGCTGCCACAAGGCGGGACGCCGTGAGAAGATCACAAATCCGAGGGGGCACATCCCCACTAGCAATAAGAGAACAGACTCAAAAAAACCCATCGAAGCCCTGAGCACCTGATTCAGGGGGCAAAACATCGCGAAACAACTCATACACCGTGCCCGATGGGCCCCCCGCTGAAAGGTGAGGAGAAGAGCTAAGGGCCTTTATAAAAACCTCCCGGTCTAAAGTAAAACTCTCAGAAGGCTCAAAGGCGTGGATGGAAGGGGGTAAAGGGGAAGGTGCAGGGGGGTGGAGAGCTCGAAGGACCTCAATAGTGGAAGAAGATGGGGCCGCAGGGGTGAATGGCTGTAGGGCCCGAACCGCTCGAGAAAGCTCACCAACACGGCCCAAGTGAATTGCTCGACGATAAGAGGGCGCGACATCTGATGGCCTAGGTGGGCGACGTGGTATGAAAGAGGTGCCGAATACCTGATCCTCATGATCGGCATGGAGGGCCTTCCAGTCACCACGAAGGAATCAGCGACAATGCGCCATAGTTTCTCTAGCCGCGCTGCCCCCTCCACGACTTGGAAGGACTAGGACCCAGAGAGAGAACTGAAGAAGAAGGTGTTAAGGAGCAATGTACGTCGTGTTTGAAGAAATGTGGGACAAGGGGAGGTGGAGGGCATCTTGTACTATTGTCCTCACGGCCATAGGAATACGGGTGTACAATCGCGGGCGGGGGCCTCCCAAATCATAAACCCCCAAAACATCTAACTCACGGACGAAATTCCAGTCCTCATCTGTGGGGCCGGACGGGAGGGTGGTTGATGACGATTGAGGAGAGGTTATAGACGAAGGACCACCTAGGGCTATACAATGTCGACAACTCCGTGTATGAAGGGTGCCCCAGCGGCAAAAAGGTTGTGACACCTAAGACATTCTAAACGCCTAGAGGCTGTTTTACGAGGTTTGGGTGAAGGTGGGGGAGGGAGAAGGGAAAAAGAAGGGCTTCCGGACATGGTCAATAAGTCAAAGAAGCCATAGGAATTGGGAGGGTGATAGGAAGAGAAAAGGTCGGAGTGGAAAAAGAACCATGTGGGATGGGGAAATTGGTAGTGGGCCAGAAATGACGGGAAGGGAAGAGGAGGGGAGAGGAGAGGGAAAGGATCAGTCAATAAGTAAAGCGAAAATTATTGTTCGTTTATTTTGAGATCAAAAGTGTAGAAGGATTGAACTTATGGGTCAACCAATGTGTGGCGGTCGGCAGCGGCCGCAAGCCAGATCCGTAGGTTCATGGTAGCGAGGAGTAGTGCTGTCGCGTAGTTAGGAAGGGGAAGACGACAAACTGTAGATCTGTAGGTTCATGGTAGCGAGGAGTAGTGCTGTCGTGTAGTTAGGGAGGGGATATGATGTGACGTGACAAAACTTTCGACGCATATTTCATCCCTACAGTTTATTTTTAAACCAAAATTTTCAAGGAGTATATTTTAGTTTAGTGGAGAAATTAATAATTTGTCATCTTACTCCTTTCATGTAAGATAATTAACAAGGTTAACAATATTGAATTATAAACTTTATTTAAAAAAATTTAATGGTCACTAGCCGATTAATATTTAGTTGATCCATATAGATAAATAATGAATAAATAAATAAAAATGCTCCACATTTGACTAAAAAACGTAATTTGCTACTTAAATAGTTAAAAACGTGAACTCAAAATTTGAGATTTTAGTTGATAATTACACGAGTTTCAAGAGTTATTTATATTGATTAAAAGATATTGGCAAGTTATTGATCTGAAGGTTTATTAATAGTGTAAATATGCATAAGATGGTCAAAATATGTGTTGGTAAAAACAAAAAAATCATACCTAACAAATTTACCCCAAAAATATTTAGATTATAACTCAAATCCATTTAAAGTTCTGAACAAAATAAAAAGAATGAAACGATTTTTTTATTTTTTTTTACACAAACAAACACGATACATGGACAAAAAAAAAAAAAAGAGAAGAAAAAAATCTGAAAACAAAAAAAAACTGAACCATTCTCTCAAATAAAGCATTTGAAGGTTTAAAAAAAAAAAAAAAAAAGTTGTGCTCTTATAAAAATAAAATACACAGATTTTGAAAATTCGCACAATTCAAATTTTCAATAAAAAATTAAGAATCCAAGATTGAAGTTAGATAATTTGAAATTTTAAAACCACTTCTAAATAAATTTGTTACCAAATCTGATTTTTATTCTTCTCCATATAAATGAAATTCAAAACATAAAAGAAAATTGTAACATAAAAATGTAAATACTTTTGCCTATATGAAGGTAAAATTAGGAGATTTTTAGTCTCCAAAAAATCAAAAAAAGCTACAAAACTCTCCATTATATGCAAAATTGACCTTTTGAATAAATAAAAAATATAAATATAATTTTTTAAACATATGTTTTTGAATATAAAGATACAATTTTATATTTACGAGTCCTTATTTTTTAACGCTTATAATGGATATTTTAACAAGTTCTTAGAATCTAAAATGACCAAAAGTTGATTACGTATTTTATCTCCATGTAGTTATTCTATATGACTTGGGATAAAAAAATTAAAGATAAAAAAATATATATATATATATAGATAAAATACAAAAAAAGAGTGTATATTTATGAAAACAAACATAAAAAAATAGACACTTTTTACAACTTTTCACCTATTTCTCCTTCTTCTCCTCATTTTTGGGAGGCTCATCTTTACCTTTTTCCGAAACTTCTCTCTTCTCTTTAAATTTTCTTTCCGTCTCAAAATGTTTTTCGAACGCTCGAGGAACAAAAAAAGGTAAAATGAAAAACAAAAGATTTATGGACCAAAAAACGCCGTTCGAAACAGCTAATAGTCGACCGAAGAATTCCCACATAGTCAAATTAACCGAAGAACTTTTTTTACGGAAAAGGGTTTGAATCCAAAAACTTATAACTACTAGTCGTCGAAAAGTGTATAACAATGAAAGAAAAGCTCGTACCGGTAAAGAAATCCAATTAATATCGACCACGATACTTTCGGTGAGTAATTGACAAGCGACGAGAAAAAGAGGAGGAATTACTGCAGAGACATCCTCTTTTTCGCCTCGAGCAAACCCTAAAAACAAAACATGAAAAAAACAATCATAAAAAATAAACGAATCAATGAATGAATGAACAAATTAGCGAATGAATAAATGAAAAAAAAAAATGCATAATGGAAAAAAAGAGACAGAAAAAGGGACGGGGAAAAGTGACGGGAAATAAAAGAGGTTAAGGATCGGAAAAAGGAACTGAGAAAGAAACGGAAAAAGTAACGGAAGAAATAAATAAAATAAATAAAAATAAATAAAATCAATAAAAATGGAAAAAGGAAGAAAGAATCCGGTATTTTAAGTTATGAAGGAAGGGATTTCTGAAAAAAATGAAAAAAAAAAAAAATATGAAAAAATGAAAAATGAAAAAAAATGAATGACATTTTCAACAAATTCAAAAAAATGTTTTAGAACAAAGGTTAAAAAAGTTGTAAGAAAAAAAAAAAAAAAAAAAAAAAAATAAAATATAAAAAAAAAAAAAAAAAAAAAAAAAACAAAAAAAAAAAAAAAAAAAAAAAAAAAAAAAAAAAAAAAAAAAAAAAAAACAAAAAAAAAAAAAAAAAAAAAAAAAAAAAAAAAAAAAAAAAAAAAAAACAAAAAAAAAAAAAAAAAAAAAAAAAAAATTAAAAAAAAAAAAAAAAAATTTTTAAAAAAAAAAAAAAAAAAAGTTAAAAAAAAAAAAAAAAAAAAAAAAAAAAAACTTATATATATACGAAAAAAAAAAAACAATTGTACCTCCAAAAAGAAACGCCAAGGGCAAAAAAATTCCCAAAATCGCTCCGACAGCGATATAAACCGAAAAAATTCGCCGAATTTTAAAAAGAGGCGCCGGCTTCTCCCCCGAATTATTCGGAAATACGTAAAGAGAAAGACCCACACTATATATGGTGATAATAAAAGAAATTAAAATTTCTTCAAAAGGGACCAAACCGCTGACCGCAAAAACCAAAATATATCCAAAAAGTTGAATTTGCACAAAAGAAAATCGAAAAATAGAAAAGGGAGAGGAGGGAGAGGAGGAGGAGGGGGAGGAGGGGGAGGAGGAGAGAGAGGGATCGGAATTTTGGTTCAAATGTTGACCGGTGGCGAAAGAGATGCCAGACATATTGAGGGGAAGAGGGAGAGAGAGAGGGAGAGGGAGAGGAGGAACGAGGGGGAGGGGAGAGGGAGGGAGGGAGGGAGGAAGAGGGAGGGAGACAACTTTTTCCCGCGCGTGAAAATTTTTCGATGGATAGCAATAGTTTCAAGAAAAAGTAGATAATACAAAAAATAAAAAAATAAAATAAAAAATTAAAAAAATGATAAAGAGAACCAAGAAGAGGTGGAAACGAGGACATTCTGTACGGCGTCCGAAAGCTACGGCTCCGTACGGTACTTATATGGACCAATACCGTCACTTTAAGAAGCGTGCGAAGCATAGGTTTCAATACAGTACAGTAGCACCGTGAATCGCTATTATTAGTGTTCATGTTTTTTTCGTCTCTTAGAACCATAGTTGTTCAAATCGCGCGATTTTTTACTTTTTCCCGATTGAAACGTATAATTCGTGACTTTTGAAAAAATCGTAAATAAAACGTATACTAAAAACTGAAACTGGGAATTTACGGAAATATGTAAACAAATTACTGTAACTGTATAATTTTTTACGGGTATGTACGGAATAAAATGGGAAATATGCGTCGTACTTATTGGTACTTTCTGTTCAGTGAACTGAACAGGAATACCACGGAAGCTGTACGTTATATAATCGAAAATGTACGGACATTTTCGAAAAGAGACGTTGAGCGTCACAATAATTTCGCGCGTTCAGTTTGAAATTTGTACGGGCGTCTTCTTCAAAAAAATTTGAAAGAAGACGCCATGGAACATTGAAAACGAAACCGCGAGGAAGCCGCTTCCCCATATCTTATCCTCCTCCCTCCCAAGCTTTTTACTATCCTCGCCTCCAGACTTCGACAAAAGCAATCATGCCCAGAAATCGAGGAGAGGAGTGGGAGCACGTGAAAGCTGCAGACTGTGGGATTCTTCTGGCCAACCGATTTTGCATCTGTATTTATTAGTAGGCTCGGACAGACAAAATTTCATAAAATTTTACCTTCGTGGCATTCGAACCCGTGTACGTCAAGTGCGTAGCGTACCCTAGGCCATTATGCATCTGTATTTATTATTAGGCTCGGACAGACGAAATTTTATAAAAAACTACTTTCGTGGAATTCGAACCCGAGTACGAACAGTGCATAACGTTCTCTAAGGTGAATGACTGGACTACCAGTGGGTGAAGAAGTTTCGACAACAGCAGGGAGTGTGATAAAAATATAAAGGGTTTATTGTTTTACCGCTCATTTAACGGGAAAAACTTGCAAACTGCGTTATATGCAATAGTTTTTTGTTTTTTTATGTACGAAATAGTACGGAAGGAAATTCATTAACGATTTTTTGCGATTTTGATCAAAAGGTTCAATGCGTTTGTTACGTATAATTCGTCGCGTATGGTACATTCGCACTAATCGTCGTGAACAACTATGCTTAGAACCATAGTTCAAAAGTAGGTGATAGTACACCCATACAATATGCCTATTGTATGTAAATTTTACAATACTACCTTAAGACCCATATTGTATTGGCCGCAAAATGAAATAAAATAGTAACAGGGTTGAGTTGCACATGGTTCGATAGAGAATTAAACGTCATGTCTAAATTTGAAAAAAAAAACGGACAAAAAAATCTTTTTCTGTGAGTTTTGAGCGACTTTTTTTTTAAACCGTCAGATTTGGACGATCTGACGGTCGTTGATGAAAGTAACGATCTAAGAAGATCACATGAAAAGCCCATAACACAACTTACGACCGGACTATTGTCAGATTCATCCGCTGGTTTTTTTTTTCCCCGGTTTTTTTTCCGGCGCAATGTCATCCTAGTGTCAGTTCGCTAAAAAAATCCGTTCGGCGGCGTGCGCTGTACTATGAGCATACGTTAGATTCGTACGCTCGTACAAGGGTGTGCACAACACACACACATACAGTATGCCTACGTTGCGCGAGTTTTGTGCCAAGCTTTGTGCGCCTACCAAAGGCCTACCATAAAAACGCCTACTTTTGAACTATGGTTAGAACATCTTTTCTCCGTACACGCTTGTCAGATTGTGGAACTAACGGTTGAGATTGAGAGCTACGATTCTCATCTTCCGATTGGCGGTCTCAAATTGAAAATTGGACAAGTGTGTACGGAGAAAAGATGTTTTAAGTGGCGAAAAAATTATTAACCCTAATAGCGATACACGGTGAACTGTACACCGTGCATTGAAATTAGTGTTGATATTTTTTTCGGCATTTCAAACATCTTTTCTCCGTACACACTTGTCCAGTTTTCAATCTGAGACCACCAAGTGGAACCTGAGAATGTTACTTGTCAATCGCAACCGTCAGATCCACAATCCGACAAGTGTGTACGGATAAAATATTAACTCTAATAACCATACACGGTGTAGTTCAATTTCATATTCTGGTTAGATTTCCGTGCCGTCGTAGTACGGAAATCTACAGTAAATCGTACAGTGTTGAAAACGCGCCTAAAATGTACTGTACTGATGATATTCGTGCGTACGGAAACGTACATTCAGACGTTTCAAACTTTCAAACGTACGAAACCTATCATACGATGAGATACTGTACTTTAGATTACACTACTGTACGGTTCGATACATTCAAAATGATTCGCATGTGCCGTTAGGTAGACATCGTACCTTGATACACGGGAGCCGTACACGTGTGCGGTTCGATTGTACGGTACGATGGAGGTAGACGCGGTCGGGCTCTTTCTTAATAAAGTAAAGCTTTTAGGGTTTCTAGGGTTGTAGTAATTACTAATTAGGTTTTACTAACACTTTATTTTTGCTCTTTGTAGGGTTTTTCTTTGCACTTTTTGCTCCTCTCTTTTCCTTTTCGTTTCTCATCCTCTATATTCAAGGTTTTGAGGTTTTTTAGGTTGTTTTATCTTGAGTACCATTTTCACCTTCATTTTCTTTTTATATTCAAATTGTATTCAAATAATTTTTCATCGCACTTCTTCTATTTAAGTTTATCATAAAATACGCACGAAATTAACTCCAAGTATGAAACAGGGTAAGGAACAAAATAAAACACCATCAAAGCAACATCAAGTATTCATATCAAAAACATAACAAGAATAGGTTCCGATTTGCACACCCTCTCCATCCCTTCCCTCTCTCCCTCTCCTTCTCCCCCTCCCTATCCTCCCCTCCCTCTCTTCTCCTCCTCCCTCTCCCTATCACAACAGAGTTATCTTCTCCTAAACCAAAGATACGAAACAATCACATATCAAAAAGTTCTCCAATTTTTTTCTCATTATATGTCTTGTTAATCACACACCTTTTCTACGACTGAATAAAACAAAAACTCTCTACTTACACAATACAATATCTCTAACAATACAAAAGGAATTTAAATTGAGACCCCAATATCATTCCAATTTCCTTTTAACTATTTTCAGAATGCTTTTTAACACACTTTTTTTTTTAACCATGGTTTTGATTTAACCATACAATGACAAAGAATTAGTATTTACCAATTTTGGCAATACGAGTGAAACCTTGAAAGAAAAAATAAACCAATCTTTTGTTTTTTGTTTTTTAACTCGACTAAAACTATTTGTACCGCAAACAAAAAAACAAAGAAACAAAAGCTGGAAAAAAAAAAGCTGGAAAAAGAAAATTACATGCACAAAAATTAATCCCATTTCTCGGTACCAAAAAAAGGACAAAAGCTCATGCAACAAATGGGGGATCAAAAAAAAAAACCCTTAAAATCCTCACTAATTGTGGAAACTGTTACAATCTAAGGGCCAAAGTAAATCCCGACTTCTCTCCCCCGTTTGACAATCCTTCTCTCCCTCCAACACTCTCCTTCTCTCTCTCCTCCAAATCTCCTCCTCTCATTGTGTCTTTCACTCCTCCGTTTTCCTCTAGTTTCTCCTCTTCCATCGGATCCGATTCCTCTACCTTCACTTTCGGTGCAGCTTGAAATGAATTTGTGACAGATGTCACATTAGTATTTTCCGTAATTCCCTCCATAGAAACGGTTCCTAAAGGCAAATTAGGTCGGTGAAGATTTTCCATTGAAGTTTCCGAAAACGGAGGAGGAGAGAGATGAGAATTATCCATAGAAACTGTCCCACGGAACGGAGAAGTTGGGTTAGGAACGGAATTAGAAACTGTTTCCATGGAACTCGATCCTTTCACAGGAGATTTTTGACCGGAATTTAGACTTTTTACGGGATCTTTGGAAATAGTTCCGTTATTAACACCTTCCATAGGAGCAGTTCTAGAAAACGGAGACATTCGATTAAATACACCTTCCATAGAAGCGGTTGCAGAAAACGGAGGAGAATGTTTAGTTACAGTTTCCATAGAATTAATACCGGTAAATGAAAGAGGAGGAGGGGGAGGAGACGGTTGTTTTCGTAAAACTTCCGTTGAAGCTTCTCTTTCTCTTGTCGGGAATATTTGACTGAAAGGTTTTTCAATAGAATCCGTTCTAGAAAACAGAGGTTTCTGATTCTCTCTAGCGTTTGGACTGTTCTCCATTTCAACTACTTCCTGAGCAGAAAAGACAAAAAAATAATTTTCAACTTCCTTTCAGTATAAAGAACAGCAATCAACAAAAGTCAAAATAGAATCCATTATTTGCTAAAATTTTGAATATATTAAAGCCTGTCACAAAAATCGATCAGAGTTTAAGAGAGAAAAAGATGCATGAATTATACATATATTTATTTATTTTTGTCAAAAACACACAAAGAAAAGAACTCCAAAAAAAAGCATAAATAAAAAACAAAAAATTAAATTGGAAAGTGAGATTCAACCTAGAGAAAAAAAGGAAAATCAGAATTTGACAATTACAAAAAAAAACTAAAAGAAGGATAAAAAAACAGAAAACACATTAAATCACAAACAAAAAACCGCAAAAATGAAAAGACTGACCTGTTTTACTGTACACTCCGTAGGTGTGACATTTGCCACATTTTTGGGAAGTTCTGTATGACCAGATTGACAAATCGATTCACTTTTCGAATTCGGAATCTGAAAACACCGAAAAAGGAAAACCCAAAATCCCAAAATTATTTAAAAACCGAAATCCCAGAAACGTAAAAACCCCGATTCCCAATAAAGTAAAATCGTAAACCCTGAAAAGTACAACCCAAATCTCAAAAAAAAGAAAATTCCTAGTCCCCAAAAAAAAAAAATTCTCAAATCTGGAGAATCCCAAATACACACAAAAAAAATCTCCCCGCATCTCCAAATAAACAAAAACTCCAAATCTTAAAAAAGTGAACGGCAAAATATAAATACGGAAGAAACTGTCAAAAGACACATGGAACGACCTTTCCGTTATCATTAACTGAAAGAAAAAAAAAATCTTGTGTACTTCAACTGAAAAAAAATACATGTATAAGTTGTACCATACAATAATTGAAAAAAAAAAAACAAAAAGGGGGTCTTATGCATTTTTATTTAGAGACATAAAAGAGGGAAAGAGAGAGTGAGAGTGGAACGTTGTGAGCGGAGAGGAAGGGGAAAGGAGAAGTAAAGGAACAAAGGGAGAGTAAAGAAGTGAAAGGGCGAGGGATGGGGGGAAAAGAGGGAGAAGGAGTGCGAGAGAGAGATGAGTGAGCAAGAAAGGAGGGAGAGGGAGAGAGAGAGAGGAGGGAGAGATTGAGTGGACCAACAGACCTGAACCCCATCTTTCTTCTTAGCTTTTGGAGGAAATGATTCGGAAACTTCCCCTCTAGGCCGAATCTGTTCATCAGTTTCCATCTGAAAAATATAAAATTCACAAACCAGATGATATCCTTTTTATTTCATCTTTCTTCTTTCTTCTTTCTTGTTTCGAGTTTCTTGTTTTTTGTTTCTTGTTTTTTGTTTCTTGTTTCTTTCTTCTTTATTCTTTTATAATGAATAAAGAAACGGTTAGTACAGATTTTCCAATTTAATAGATATGCTTTTTCCATATGAATTTGAAAAGCGTTAAACGCATCATTTTTTAACTTCCTTTATACTTAAAAAAAAAAGAAGGTTTCTTTCATATTGAACAACGTTTAACTCGAATCAACTCAAAATAAAGTCAAAATAACTGAAAACAAACTCAAACTTAATCAAATTTCACTCAAATTTACTCAAATTCATTCAAAATGAACTCAAAACAACTCAAAAAAAGCTTAATTCGCTAACTTGTCACCGAAAAAAGAACTCAAATTGAGCACATAACAAGACTCGACTTTCTTCAATCCTGAACATCAAGCCAACCAAAAAAACTAAAAGTAACTAAACAAATCAACATAGTGAAAAAACATTACTAACACACAAAGAAAATAAATTCAAATAAAATTACCGGAGAACTATCTTCTCGGGGAAGCTGCCATGGTCCTCCTTCCCAACTTTCAATTTTTTTGACGTTTTCTTCCGTCTCAAATCGACTAAGTGCCAACTGTCAGACAATTTTCCATTCCAAAAAGAGGGGAGAGGGAGAGAGAAAGAGAGAGAGAGGGAGAGAGAGAGGGAGTGAGAGAGGGAGTGAAAGAGAGAGGAAGAGAGAGGGAGGGAGAGGGAGGGAGAGAAAGAGAGAGAGAGAGAGATGAGAGAAACAGGGAGAGCGGGGAAGGGGAAAAGAGGGAGAGGGAAAGAGAGAGGAGGAGAGAAAAAGGGGGAAAAAAAGAGAAAAGAGGAAGAGAATGTGAAAAAGGAGTGATAAAGAGAGGGAGGACGAGAGATAATTTTGGATGTCTCCAGGCATAAAATTAACCACATAGAGAACAAAAAAAGTTACTCAGAGAGATGAAGAGAGCAAAAGAGGAAAGGGAGATGGGAGAAAGAGAGAGAAAACAAGTGAGAGTGAGGACAAAGAGAGTAGAGAGAGAGAGAGAGAAAGAGAGGGAGGGAGAGGGAGGGAGAGAGAAGGAGAGAGAAAGTGAGGGAGAGAGTGAGGGAGAGAGAGAGGGAGAGAGAGAGAAAGAGAGAGGGAGAGGGG
>JBBHKE010003348.1:59891-109142 GCA_037447655.1 Zygnema cylindricum | reverse complement strand
CTCTCTCTCTCTCTCTCTCCCTCTCTCTCTCTCTCTCTCTCGTTCTCTCTCTCTCGTTCTCTCTCTCCATAATTCTCTTGTCTTATAATTTGGAGGAAAAAAAAAGTGATTGGTGTCTCCAATGTGGTCAAAGAGTCAAAATTCGCCCAAATTAAAGTCAAAAAATAGAGTAAATTAGACCAAAATCAGGTCAAATTTTGATTGAGCTTGGGCCAAAATAAGGTCAATTAGAGGGTAAGTAAAATTGGGTCGAATATGAATAAATTGGGCCGAACTGGGTTTGAAACCAGAGTTGAACGCAACAAAGTTTCACGAATAAGTAATTGACACAATAGTTTAAAAAAGGAGAGACAACAAATGGGCCACATTGCGTGGGAAAGCAGCAACTAGAAATTTCAACTTCAAGGTCAATTTCAAATTCTCGAGTCCAATTTTTTCCACTTCAGTTTCAACTTTTGATGTCAATCTCAAATCTTCAACTTCATTTTTTTCGATTTCAATTTCAATTTCGATTTCCAATTTTCTATTTCAATCTCAACTTTTCGATTTCAATGTCAATTCAATTTTGATTTCAATTTTAATCGCAAATTGCTCAATTTTAATCGCAAATATTTCAATTTTAATTTCAGTTTCAATTTTAATCGCAAATCGTTCAATTCTAATCGCAAATATTTCAATTTCAATTTCAATTTCGATAATTCAATGTCTAATCTTCTTTCAATCATGATTTTCAATTTCAGTCTCAAATTTTTAGTTTAGTTATCTGTTTTAATGTCAATTTTCAGAAACACTTTCAATTTCAATAATCTCAATTTCAGTTTCAACTTTAATTTCAATTTCACTTTCAACTTTAATTTCAATTTCTATACCAATTTCAATTCCAATTCCCAATTTTTAGGATATCGACAGCTGCGTACATCCATTTTGTCCTATTCACAAGTGACTAAATGTCACACCTTCCTTGTGGTGTCCGATCAACAGTCTCCGTTGATCGCGAGTAATATCGTTCTACAGAGGGCTGGTACGGATCAGGATTTGATTCTGTTGTATAAAAGGTCGATCGACCTTGACTTTGACTATGGAGTTGACTTTGACTTTGGCCCCTCCTGTCTCTCGGTGAAGGCGGCGAAAATCTTGACATACCATTTCTCTGTCGCCCACAAAAAGACAAAAACCATAAGAAAAAATGGATGCTATTGAGTTGACTTGAGATGTTGAGACTCTTTTTGTCATGTCACAACTTGAGACCGTGTCACTTCAACAGATATAACAATACACTACTCTTTACCACAAATAGTGGGAGTTTTTTGAGCAACTTTTATATTTCTACTGTATTAAGATTGCAAGTTGCCAGTAATGACACTAAAATTTATTTGGATTTAGTGAATTACACCAACTCATGTTCAGTTAATACCATATTTCACCTTAAAAAACCAGCATTTTCAAATCATAAAGTAAATATACATGCATAAAATGTGTACAATTGCATACGATCGTCGATATTGTCATATGATACATCATAATCATGTATGATAAATTATGATACATAACATCACCAAATTGTACAGCATATTATGAATACATAATATAATTCATTAAGGTACATAACATCATAAAATCATAACATCGTAGAGATTATTACTATAGATACCGAACTTCGTAATTACAAATTATACATTAAGATATATAACATCGTAATAAGGTAAAGTATATTAAGGTACATAAAAAACCTAGAGAACCCTTAAAAAAACGCTCTAAAAAAGTTATCATTTCACCTCTTATCGACGTCTTTTTGTGTACTTTGCACCATGTTAACATTTTTATATCTTACATCACAATTAATCTAAACTACATTAAATTTCCATGTCAAATTAGTCTAAACGAAAAACTAAAATCGTTCGAATTCCCACTAAGATATTTTAGAGTATGTCGTAAACTTTTTAGCATTTCACACAACACAATACTTGACACCAGATTTAGTGTGGACCACGACACACGCGGAGCCTAAAATTTGTGGACCACAAGTGTGACATACGGAGGACGAAAAAAAATTGTGTACATTATTTAACATGGATTAACACTCCAATGATACAATAGTAGACAACTAAATACAACACCGTAGGAAACCCTATACAAACCATTTACCCTCTATGTTTATATAAATGTGAACACACATGTATGCGATAAATATATATGTATTACATCCATTATCTGTATTATATATGAAACAAATAATACATATATATATATAACATTTTTACATAAAAGCCCTACCCTAAAAATCCCTATATATACATTGTAGCTCTATATGTATACCACAAACCTAATATATATATATATATATATATATATATATATATATATATATAAATACACACACACATTATATATATATATATATATATATATATATATATATATATATATATATATATATACATAATACCGAAAACCCAACATATATATAGTATTAAGAACTTAAGGAATCACAACACACTGGCAGTCATGTAGAATAAGGCCACCGTTTAAAAAAAATTTAAAATGAATGGATAAATAGTAACAATAATAATAATAGTGAACAAAAGAAAATGAAATGAAATGGAAAAAGAGGAAGGAAGGAGGGTGGAAGGAAGGGGGGAGGAGAGGAGGAAGGGGGGAAAAGGATGGGGAGGAGGAGGAAGGAGAGGATCAAAGTCTCACCAAGGAATCCTGAAGGGGGCGTACCACCGCCAGCTGTCCTTTTCTAGGAGGGAGAAGGGGGGGGGTGGGGGAGAGAGAGGAGGAGAGGTGGGAAGAGGGAGAGGGGTGGGGGTAAAGGAAGAGAGATATGATTCTCTCTCTCTTTTCCTTGTCGTTTTCTTTCGATTTCTTCTACTTTCCAAAAAAAATATTCCGGGAATTCCGGATTTACCAAAAACTCCAAAAGAGTACGGAAAATGTTGAATTTAAATGAAAACCTCAAAAAAGCTCAAAAACAAATAAGACAAAAAAAAAAACTGCTTCTCCTCATTTCAGGCGGAAATTTATTTTGCTGACGTCATCCACAGAGGTGCTGACGTGGCAGAGGATAAGGTGGAAAAGGGAAAAATGGATGGTTTCAAAGTGGGGGGAGAAGGGAGAGAGAGAGAGAAGAGAGAACTAAAAGAAAGGTTCCAGAAACCAAAACTCGAAAAAAAAAGAAAAAAAAAAAAAAAAAAAAAAAAAAAAAAAAAAAAAAAAAGGAAAAAAAAAAAAAGAGGAGGAGAGGGAAGGACAGAGAGTGAAAAATAACCGACGCTCTAAAAAACAAAAAAAACAAAAAAAACAAAAAATAAAAGAAAAAAAACCGTAAAAATGGTAGCTACGCCTGACGCTCACCAATTTTCAAAAACGTCCGTACAATCCTCACCAAAATCCGTACAGAAATGTACACGTAATGTACGAAAGTACGGTACTGCCATATTACTTATATCCGTACATAAATATTACGTCATTTCGTACAGATTGGCGCGACCAGGCGGTCGTCATTGAAAACTCCGCCCAATCAGATCACGCCATTTCCGTGAAATCCGGGATCTCAATCCAACGCAATACCGATTCTGAGACCCGAATCGCCGAATTTTCGGAGGATCGGACAAAATTTTCAGAAAACGACAAAGTAATGAAAGTGGAAAAGATTCGCGAAAGGCGATCGAATGCACACGTGGGCGGTGGAAACGAGTGGCTCCTGGTGAATCCGTACAATTACTGTTAAACTCCGAGATTCGGAATTTCACACGTGTGAGCACAATCATGTCGTACGGATGACCGCTGATTTCGAATCGTCCTTTTTGCCGTCCGATTTTCGGCGATCGGCTACGGATTCGATGAATTTTAGAAAGGGACAAAAGATTTTGTCATTTTCTATTTTATAGAATCCGGGGAGCCAATCAGAGAGCAGTAATTTTGATTGCCAGCGAGGCGTTACAAGGTTCTATGTGACTGTGACATGTGGAAATCAGGTCGATTTCTTTATGTCCTGAACTGATCGGGTAACAAACAAGTACAATTTCGTACGGCATAACCTGGTACAAATTTCTGCACACAGCCGTACGAATTCTGTACCAGGTGGATGACGTAAGTACATACAAATTCATAATATACTGTAGATACAGTACGGTAGACATGTGATGTACGAACAAAAACATACGGTATCCGACCTGCCAAAACTCGACGTTGAATTAGGTACATACAGTAGTACGGATATGATGCCTTTCCTGCCCTATCGCAATCGCTACGGGTTGGTGTACGGATGCTATTTTTCGAAAGGGTACGGTCCAGTAGTGTTGGGTATCGAAGACCCATTGCCGATATTCGATATATATCGAATTTCATGTACCCGATATTCAATATATCGCTTCGATATATTGGATTTCAAATCATCGCGATATATCGTCGATATATCGCCAATATATCGTATCGACGATATATCGAATATGAAAATTTTAAATTTTTTTTTCAAACCCCGGGCATAAAACCCGTACGATTTTTCGTACGATTCTCCGTACGATTTTTCGTACGGTTTTCCGTACTCTGCCTGTACGGACACGAAATTTTTGCGATATATATCGCGATGATTTATGTTGGTCTCGGTACGATATATCGAGGATCCTCCTCGATCGATATTCGATATATCGAATATCGAGATTATCGCGATATGAATCTACCCGATACCCAACACTACGGTCCAGGTCGGGGGCAGACTACGATTCGATATTCAGTTCGTACGATGATGCAAAAAGATATTAGATATCGCCTTTAAAATTTATATCGCAAACCTATAATATGCTACAGTACAGTACACCGTGTATCGCTGTTAGGGTTAATAACTTTTTCGCCAACTAAAACATCATTTCTCCGTACACACATGTCCGATTTTCAATTTCAGACCGCCAATCGGATGCTGAGAATCTAACCTTTCAATCGCCACCGTGAGATCTACAATTTGACTAGTGTGTACGGAGAAGAGATGTATTAAGTGGCGAAAAAATTATTAGCACTAATAGCGATTCGCAGTGTACTGTACTTGAATACAGGATATCGCATACGTGTTATGTTCTTATTGGTATACAACCATAGGCCTGACATTTGATTTTGAGAATCGTCAAAGATTTTTCAAACCGTGCAATCTGAATATGAAATTTCAAATTTGTACCTACGCACTATGTCATCGTAAAAAATAATGTGTACTATATCACCGTACGAATAATGCGTACCATATCATCGTAAGAATAATGCGTACTATATCATCGTACGTATAATTTGTACTATATATTCGTACGAATAGTGCGCACAATATCATCGTAGGAATAATGCTCACAATATCATCGTACAAATAATGCGTACTATCTCATCGTACGAATAATGCCTACTGTATCATGGTACTAATAATTCGTACTATATCATTGTACGAATAATGCGCACAATATCATCGTACGAATAATGCGTACCATGTCATCGTACCAGCGACATCCGCTTCTCTTTGCAGACGCGCTGTCTGTTTTTACCGGCCGCCTTTTCAAGCTTGCCTTTTCGAAACGTCTATTAGGGTACGTCCCCATGTAATCGATACTTTGATAAAGTATTTTGGACTGTAGTGAAGATTCTCCGTACTACTTTGAAGAGCGTCCCAATCATAGTTCAAAAGTAAGCGTTTCTATTGCAGGCCTTTTGTCGGAGCCTTTATCGTAAGTTGTGTTATGGGCTTTTCATGTGATCTTCTTAAATTGCTACTTTGATCATCAACCGTCCGATCGTCCAAATCTGATGATAGTCCTATCGTAAGTTGTGTTATGGGCTTTTCATGTGTTCTTCTATTATCACTACTTTGATCGGCGACCGTCGATCGTCCGTCCTCAAAACTCACAGTAAAATATTTTTTTGTCCGAATGTTTTTCAAAATTTAGACATTACGTTTAATTCTCTATCAATCGATGTGCAACTCAACCCTGTTACTATTTTTTTTCATTTTGCAACCAATACAATATGGCTCTTAAGGTCATATTGTATGTTTTGCATACAATAGGCATATTGTATGGGCCTACTGTAACAGCAATAGCGGATCGAACTTGTTTATAAAGGGGTATTTAGGTGTTATGATTATAGAGTACTAAATTTGGTAGACGCCCGCAAAAGAATCACGCTATTTGGAGTTATATTTTAAAAGTTATAGCGATGGGTGTATTTAGGTGACAGCGTGGGGTCTAAATAACAAGTGGGTATCATTGAAACGGGTTAAGGGTCAAATTAGTACCGAAATTACGCGCGTACGTTTCATAAAGTTCTAATGAAACGTTTAGTATGCACGGTACTTCGTTTCGTACAAATTTTGGTACGAAACGTCACTTTCACTTAAGGGAATTTCGTAGGAAGTTTCGCGTGCGAAATTTGTTATGCACGATCGTGCGAAGTCGCGTTTCGTTTGGCGCCTAATTTTGCACGTAAATGTTACGTAGTGAAACGTAACGTTTGATTGGTTAGTAAAGCGCTAAGTAGTTAGTAAGAGATTTCGCACGTTTTTGCATTGGTCAGTCTGAGTCTTTGCTGATCAATGATTGGCCCAGGTAAAAGCCTGTTAAAACGGAGCGTTGACTCTGGCCTGGCGAGTCCAGGGCGATGATGGATAAATAGTGAAGTGTAAGAGGAGAGTAGACATCTTTTCCTTTGGAAAAGTTTGTGGAAATTCCGGCTGATCTTGGTCCTGAGCGATTAATACCAAATTGGAGAAAAGGCATTTTGCATTGAAATCTCTTACTAACTAAATAGTGTTTTAGTAGTTAAGAGATAGAATTATTAAGAGTGGAGAGTAGAGGAAACACTTTAAATTGAAGGGTTGAGCCACGAGGGCAAGAGACCAAGCTAATGTTATGTGGACAGAAGCTTCTATTCAATTAAAGTTTATCCTTATGTGAGTGTTTTCCAATGTGGATGTGTAATTTCCAATGTGTGGAATGTGTGGTTGGAATTGTTTGTAGTAATGGGATTTTCTAAGAGGTAGGAGATCCTGTTACATATGGTATCGGAGCTTTGGTTAGAAACCAGGGAGAAGTTTGCTCACCCGAAAATCGATTGCCGTGACCGGTGAGGGTGCTCTAACCTGTGTCGGTAGAACCACAATGTGAAGTGGTAGGGGATTGGAGGGAAACTGAGTGATCACACTGCCAGCGGCCGCTGGTTAGATGTGGGGCGTGCTCAGGTCCTAAGGACTAAGGCGGGGTGGGCAGTGTAGCCACCGCCGAAGCTCACTCCAATTACCTAGAGGCCAAACAAACTTGCCTTCTCCTAGCAATGATTCATGTGTAGAGGGAGGGCTTGAAGCCATGAAGGGTGAGGATGTGAGGATTATAGAACAAAAGATCCTGATGTAGTGGGAAATGGGGAATTTGCTGATGGTGGAGGAGGAAAGTGGAGTACTTTACTTCTTCAAGAGCAAAGGAGTCCAGAAATGACTCAAAACTTTTCAAACCCTAAATTGTTACCTTTGATTGATTTCAATTTTGCTGTTGCAAAATTTATGGTTAAATCTTACCTTTGATAGCTTTCAATTTTTGCTATTGCAAAATTGGTGGGGAAATTCTTAGATTTCTGTTTCAATGTTGGGAAATTGAAAATTTGAATTTGTACTAACTTATTGTCAATGTCTTTTTAATTTCTCAGATCTTGATCTTTTCAAAGGATTTGTTAAGGAGAAGAAGTTTTGGATTGGAGCAATCTAAGGACTTCAAATCTGCATCAAATTTCTTTGGGAAATTATACTCTATCTTTCCTTTTGCTTGATTTAATTGTGTGATAATGGCAAATTCTGCATGGAAACGTGAAATGGAGAATGCTTTGAATGTGTTGAAGAAGCGAACTGTGAAATTGGTCAAAAGATTTAATAATCATGCTACCGCTGTGGATGAAACCATTTCCGAATTGAAAAGTGAATTGAAAGTTGTTAAAGAAAATGGAAATGTTTCAAATGAGAAATTAGATGAACTTATTAGCTTAATTCAGACCAACAATAATATGAATGACCAAAAGGGTGAGAGTAGTAAAAGAAATGCCAGTTTTAGGGAGGATGATCATGATAGACCTAAGAAGATAAGAGATCTGAAATTGTCTATTAGTGAGGCACCATCGTTTGATGGTAAGAAGATTGATGAGTTGGATGCTTGGATTTTTCATATGGAGTATTATTTGGAATCTAGAAATTGTGATCGTGATGATTACACTTCTTTTGCTGTTAGTTGTCTGAAAGGTGATGCTCAGATTTGGTATTATACCCAGAGAAGATCTAAATTGATTCCTGATAATGCTGATTGGGAAACTTTTAAAACCGCGATCAAATCGCGTTTCTTGTCTGTCACTTTTAAATCCAGAATGGAAGAAAAGTGGCTGAATTGTAAGCAGAATGGATCTGTGAAGGATTATATTGTGGAATTTGACTCATCTAGTATTCATGTCATAGGTTTGACTGATGAAATGGCTAAATTGCATTTCTTGAACTATTTGAATCCTATACTGAAATCTGAGCTAAAACATCAAAATTTTAATAATTTGAAGGAATTACAAGATAAGTCATTGGAATTAGAGGATCAGTTGGGGTATAATCGGGAAACTCGATCACTCAGGGGTAATTTAAATGAAGTATCACAGTGGGATGAGGAGGAATTTGTTGAAGAGGGTTTGAATGCTGGTCTGGTGAATAGGCAAAATATCTTCAGGGGAAATCAAAGGGGTGGACATAGTGTTAACGCAGAAAATAAATTTAACAATAGAGGGGGGTACATTAAAAGTCCTAAACCAAACATTAATGCTCAGAAGCCTAACCTTACCGTCCCCACATGCACAATTTGTCAGAAAAAGGGTCATAGAGCGTTTGAGTGTGCACAAAACCCAAGAAGAAAGTCACTTGTTTCAAATGTGGAGGTCCAGATCATTACGCTAAAGACTGTATAGATAAAGGTTCTCTCAAAACAGTCGATGTAAATGAAGGTCTCCAAGAGGATATTGCATTATATCTAGCTGAGCAGGAAGCCCAGGAGGTGGGAAACGGAAAGGACTAACTGAAAGTCCTCAGTTTAGTCAACTGGATCCAGAAGTTAAAGAGTTAACTTTGGAGGGCAAATTAATGAATGGAAAAGTTAGGATAGCTGAATTTATTATGATTCTCACTACACTGCATAGTTTAAAGAATCCTTCTGGTGAAATTCTCAACAACAGACCTATGTTAGGACAGCTAAGTAATGACGACACCAGACACAGTTTGATTAGATTCGAGTCATTAGTGGAAGGAAAGCCGTTGAAAGTAATGGTTGATTCAGGTGCCACACATAATTTTATTTCACATAAGTTTGTAGAGGAAAATAAAATTCCTACTGTCATAAGGGAAAAGCCTTTACATGTTCAAGTGGCAAATGGTAATAAGTCCACATTAGACTTACAAACTGACACGATAGAAGTTGATATCCAGGGTCATAAAATGAAAGTTGTGTGTGAAATAATGAATTTGGGAAGTGAAGAACTAATTCTGGGAAAGCCTTGGTTAACAGAACATAATCCTCAAATTAATTGGGAAATTAATACCTTAAAAGTGAAGTCTGAAAACGGTTGGAAGGTTTTGCAAGCATTATCTCCTAAGAAATTGCATAGGAATCATATAAATAACATAACCAGATTGGGAGTAGAAGGTTTGATTTCCGCTAAACAATTTAAAAAGCATTTAAAAGATAAAACAAATCATGCTTTCTTGTTATTAGTAACTGAGGCAGTTACTGATGAAGGGGGGGGAGAAAACACTAACATTCATGTTATTCCTGAATCAGACACCACTAAAAATCTTGAAAAACAAAAATATGATTTTGTAACTGACATTAATACACCTGATGCTACTATTAAGGATTTGATTTTTGAATTCCGGGATGTTTTTCCAAGTGATTTACCCTCAGGAAGGCCACCTTCCCGAGATGTAGAACATGTTATTAACTTGGAACCTGGATGTAACCCTCCTGTCACAGGAATTTATAAGCACAGTTTCTTTGAGCAAGAGGAGTTAAAGAAACAGATCAAAGAACTCCTAGAGAAAGGACATATTCAACCCAGCAAATCACCGTACGGAGCACCAGTTCTTTTCGTCAAAAAGAAGGACGGAACGTTGAGAATGTGCGTCGATTATCGTAGTCTGAACAAGATTACGGTGAAGGATAAGTATCCGTTACCTTTAATTTCTGATTTGATAGATCGTTTAAAAGGTGCTAAAGTATTTTCATTGATTGACCTGCGTAGTGGCTTTAATCAGGTGCCAATTAGAATTGAGGATGTTGATAAAACTGCTTTCAGAACTAGAGTGGGTCATTTTGAATGGATCGTGATGCCATTCGGCTTAACGAATGCACCGCCTACTTACCAAAGATTAATGAACCAAACCTTTTCAGATTACATAAATGAGTTTGTCCAAGTGTTTATAGACGATATTTTAGTCTATAGTGAATCTAAAGAACAACATGTAATTCATTTAAAAAGAGTGTTGGAAAGGTTAAGAGAAAGAAAATTATATGGAAAATTGTCAAAATCTAGTTTTTTTAAAAGTGAACAATTATTTTTGGGACATATAGTTAGTGGGGAAGGTGTTAAAACAGACCCATCCAAAATTTTAGCAATCCAAAACTGGAAACAACCTACTAATGTCACAGAAGTTAGATCGTTTTTGGGATTGACCACTTACTACAGGAAATTTATAAAGAACTTCAGTATGATCGCTGCACCGTTGACGGATTTACTTCGGGAAAAAGAGACGTTTGTGTGGGGAGCTGATCAAGAGAGAGCATTCGAGGAACTAAAAGGGAAGTTGACCTCTGCCCCTACACTGGTGTATCCTGACCCTGCTGGAGAATTTGAAGTTCTGATCACTACAGATGCATCTGACAAAGGTCTAGGTGCAGTCATAAGTCAAAAAGTCGGCAAACACTTTCATCCAATTGCTTTTGAGTCCAGAAAATTCAATGATGCTGAAAAGAACTATACAGCACAAGAAAAAGAATTACTTGCAATTGTACATGCATTGGTGAAATGGCGATGTTATTTGCATAATAAAGAATTTACAGTTCACTGTGATAATAAAGCACTTTCTTATTTGCAAAGATTAAGTGATGCACAGATTATGACTGGCAGACAGGTTAGGTGGATGCAAAAATTAGCATATTTCAAATTTAATGTCAAACATATTCCTGGGAAGACAAATGTAGTTGCAGATCGTTTAAGTAGATGTTTTGAAATAAGTGTTATGGTTCAAGATGAATTGTTTTTAGATACAGTTAGATATGGTTATGATAAAGATCCTTATTTTGTTGTGATTTGCAAGAATATTTCGGGAGGGAATTCTGACCCACTGAATGAGAGGCATGTCAAAAACTTTAGAATAGAAGATGGTTTACTGTATTTGCGAACAAGGGATAGGTTATGCATTCCTGAAATGGGAGACTTGAGAAAACAACTTTTACAGGAAGCCCATGAGCATTTAGGACATCTTGGTCGAGATAAAACTCTTAGTCGGTTGCAGAGTAGATTGTTTTGGCCAGGGATGGCAAAGGAGGTGTCGAGACACGTGGAAAGTTGTGTCCCTTGCCAACAGAGTAAACCTAGTAACCAGAAACCTAGAGGTCTCTTAAAACCTTTAGATATCCCCGAAAAACCATGGGAATCTGTCAGTATGGATTTTATTGTCAGGTTACCAGCTACATCTAGAAGAAATGACAGTATCATGGTCGTAGTCGATAGGTTCAGTAAAATGGCAATCTTTATCCCTTGTAAAACTACTCATTCAGTTGTAGATATTGCAAAGTTATATTTTGACAACGTGGTCAGACATCATGGAGTTCCCCTGTCTATAGTCAGTGATAGAGATTCTAAATTTACATCTGCATTTTGGAAAGAATTGCAGCAAAACTTAGGCACTGAATTGAAGATGAGTACTGCTTATCATCCTCAGACAGATGGACAGACAGAAAGGATGAATCGTACACTAGAGGAAATGCTCAGGACTGTTTGCAGTGGAGTTCAGAACACATGGGAATCTAAACTGCCATTAATGGAATTTGCATACAATTCATGTAAACATGCTAGTACAGGATTCTCGCCATTTAAGGTTGCATACGGATACCAACCTAGAGAAGCATTGGACTTAATAACAGGGGTCACTCAAGAGAATAGGGGTTCTGGAACAGAGTTTTGGGAATACGTTCAAACAATTTGGAAAACTGTCCGGGATTCATTAGTGGAGGCACAAAGGAGGCAAGAATTAAATGCTAACCGTAAACGGGGTGATTGGGTGTTACGCACAGGTGACAAGGTTTGGCTTTCTACAACTCATTACAGGTGCAAGATTGAGGGACAATCGGATCCTACGGGGAAATTTGCCCCTAAGTACATTGGACCATTTACTGTAATCGAGATGATATCGTCAGTTGCTGCCAAATTGGATTTTCCGCCTTCAACAAAAATTCATCCAGTGATACACATCAGCCAACTGAAACCAGCGAATCTTCGACCAACAGAAAGAGAACTGGAATTGGATCCCTCAATAATTATAGAACCTGAAGTCCACAGATGGGTAATAGATTGGGTTGGTCAACGGTTCTAGGTTGGTGATACTATATTCTGGCAAGTGCATTATCTAGGAAGGCCTGAAGATGAGTTGACTTTAGAGGATAAAAATTCTGAGTTTTTACAAAGGTATTGGAGGGATAATAATATAGAAGTCCCGTCTTGAGAATTAAATGTGTTTAACTGAGGTCAGTTAAAAATAAGGAGGGGATGATGTAACAGCAATAGCGGATCGAACTTGTTTATAAAGGGGTATTTAGGTGTTATGATTATAGAGTACTAAATTTGGTAGACGCCCGCAAAAGAATCACGCTATTTGGAGTTATATTTTAAAAGTTATAGCGATGGGTGTATTTAGGTGACAGCGTGGGGTCTAAATAACAAGTGGGTATCATTGAAACGGGTTAAGGGTCAAATTAGTACCGAAATTACGCGCGTACGTTTCATAAAGTTCTAATGAAACGTTTAGTATGCACGGTACTTCGTTTCGTACAAATTTTGGTACGAAACGTCACTTTCACTTAAGGGAATTTCGTAGGAAGTTTCGCGTGCGAAATTTGTTATGCACGATCGTGCGAAGTCGCGTTTCGTTTGGCGCCTAATTTTGCACGTAAATGTTACGTAGTGAAACGTAACGTTTGATTGGTTAGTAAAGCGCTAAGTAGTTAGTAAGAGATTTCGCACGTTTTTGCATTGGTCAGTCTGAGTCTTTGCTGATCAATGATTGGCCCAGGTAAAAGCCTGTTAAAACGGAGCGTTGACTCTGGCCTGGCGAGTCCAGGGCGATGATGGATAAATAGTGAAGTGTAAGAGGAGAGTAGACATCTTTTCCTTTGGAAAAGTTTGTGGAAATTCCGGCTGATCTTGGTCCTGAGCGATTAATACCAAATTGGAGAAAAGGCATTTTGCATTGAAATCTCTTACTAACTAAATAGTGTTTTAGTAGTTAAGAGATAGAATTATTAAGAGTGGAGAGTAGAGGAAACACTTTAAATTGAAGGGTTGAGCCACGAGGGCAAGAGACCAAGCTAATGTTATGTGGACAGAAGCTTCTATTCAATTAAAGTTTATCCTTATGTGAGTGTTTTCCAATGTGGATGTGTAATTTCCAATGTGTGGAATGTGTGGTTGGAATTGTTTGTAGTAATGGGATTTTCTAAGAGGTAGGAGATCCTGTTACACCTACTTTCACCTACTTTTGAACTATGGTCCTAATGTGCGAAAATGAAATCAGAACTTTGACATGTGACGGTTGTATACGTAGGTACAACTTTGTGACGATTGAAGGCGACTACGAAAGTTCGGACGATAGGTGACAACAACAAAAACAGCGACAGTTGTAGACGTCTAGATTTTTGTGAAATTGCAGATGTTTAGGGTTTGGTGACATTGTGACGTCACGCTCACTTGTGACAACGTCGACGTCACGGATTCAAGAACTTTCCGCCATGGTTTCCCGATTTCTTTTTTTCTACTTTTCTCATTCAACTTGTCATTAAATAAAAACCTAAAAATTTAAAAATATATATTTTTCAAAGATCTTTCATTTTATACCAATATTAAGTTGTATCATTCTAAAAAGTGTGAGATACAAGGGATAGTGTGAGAGGGAGAGAGGAGTGGCAATGACGGCAAAATATTATGCAAAGGACTCATGAATGCAAGCGGAAGTCCGAGACCCCTGCAATTTTTTTTCCGTACATAACGCGTGACGCGCACAAATAAAAATAGCGAGAACTCTCCCTTGTCCAAAAATTTCAAATCGTATGGCGCGTGCGTGGTTCAATTTTCATTTGCTGTTTGGGCGGTACTTGAACTAAAATCACCCCTTCGAGGTGATTTTGGATGAAGTTTTTTTTTGGGTTGGATTCTCTTGCCCGGGGGTGGAAATGAGGAAACGCCAAAATGCGTTCACATGACGACAAACACGCTGTACATCCAAAATATGAATTGACGTCACTCTACTCTGGTAAAAATAATTTTTTCGTACGTTTAATGTTTTTGTCAAAGTTCCCTGAATTTATGTAATAGGATCTCCTACCTCTAAGAAAATCCCATTACTTCAATCAATTTTAACCACACATTCTATACATTGGAAAATACACATCCACATTGGAAAGCACTCACATAAAGATAAACTTTAAATTAGAATAAGCTTCTGTCCACATAACATTAGCTTGGTCTCTTGCCCTCGTGGCTCAACCTTTCTTATTAAAGTGTTTTCCTCTACTCTCCACTCTTAATAATTCTATCTCTTAACTACTAAAACACTACTTAGTTTGTAAGAAATTTCAATGCCAAAATGTCAATCCTCCAATTTGGTTTTAATCGTGCATGACTAAGATCAATCAGAATTTCCACAAACTTTTCCCAAAGGAAAAGATGTTTACTCTCCTCTCAGACTTCACTATTTATCCATCATCGCCCTAGATTCGCCATGCCAGAGTCAACGCTCCGTTGAACAGGTTTACCTAGGCCAATCATTGATAAAAAATGACTCAAACTAGCCAATGCAAAAACGTACTAAATCTCTTACTAACTACGTAGCATTTCTAACCAATCAAACGTTACGTTTCCATAAGTAACATTTACGTGCAAAAGTGCGCGCAGAACAAAACGCGACTTCGCACGAACGTGCGTCGCAAATTTCGCACGCGAACCTTCCTACGAAATCCCATAAACTAAAAGTGACGTTTCATACTAAAAATTGTATGAAACAAACCATCGTGCGTACTAAACGTTTCATTAGAACTTAATGAAACGTGCACGCGAAATTTCGGTACTATTTTGACCCTTAACTCGTTTCAATGATACCTGCTTGTTATTTAGACCCCACGTTGTCGCCTAAATACACCCATCGCTATAACTTTTGATATATAAGGGTGGACTTCCATTACGCGTCTCAATAATTGTACGAAATTTTTTATCGAAGGGCGTGCCTTCCATTAGGTCGCGACATTAAACCACTTTTTATTTGCAAGGCTCATTCTAGTTGGTAACACGTAGATTAATATTAGATGCTTAAATTATTGAAAGAATCTTAGGATGCAAAGTCTGAACGCAATATCTGTACGAGCGAAGGTAATATTTGTACCCGCGGAGGAAAAATCTGTTCCGTCGGAGGTAATTAATGACTCGTACAAAGGGCATTCCGACAAAAAGGCGGCCGCAAACTTTGATGGTGGGAGCGTGACGGGATAATTTCGGCAAATTCGCAGCCACCCTGGAGGAAGGCACATGGCCCATGCGACATGTACTCACATACGTGCGCGCTTATCGTGGATGTTTTTAACCTTTTCCACAGGGTCTATTTTTACACGTTATGTTTTCGAGAACTGTCCTCCCTCTGCACGGTCTTTACAAATTGTAGGGTTGGTGACGTGGCGCCACGGATAAAAAGTGTAATTTAATCCGATGGTCCTAATTTACGCCTACAACCTTGGACAATTTTTTGTAATATTGTTTTCGTTGAAAAATAAATAAATTTGTAAGAACCTGTGTGAAACAATACGGCCTACAGTAAAAACCCCACTTTTTCGCTAATGTAAGGCCACCCTAACTCCAAATCGCGTGATTCTTTCGCGGATGCCTACCAAATTTAGTACTTTATAATCATAACACCTAAATACCCCTTTACGAACAAGTTCGATCCGCTATTACTGTTACATCATCCCTTCTTTATTTTTAACAAACCTCAGTTAAAACACATTTAATTCTCAAGACGGGACTTCTATATTATTATCCCTCCAATACCTTTGCAAAAACTCATAATTTTTATCTTCTAAAGTTAACTAATCTTCAAGCCTTCATAGATAATGCACTTGCCAGAATATAGTATTGCCGACCTTAAACCATTGACCAACCCAATCTATTACCCACCTGTGAACCTCAAGTTTTATAATTATTGAGGGATCCAATTCCAATTCTCCTTGAGTTGGTCGAAGATTTGTTGGTTTTAACTGGCTGATGTGTATTACTAGATGATTTTTTGTTGAAGGCGAAAAGTCCAATTTGGCAACAACTGACGATATCATCTCGATTATAGTAAATGGTCCGATGTACTTAGGAGCAAATTTCCCAGTAGGATCTGCTTGTCCTTTGATCTTGCACCTGTAATGAGTTGTTGAAAGCCAAACCTAGTCACCTGTGCTTACCATCCAATCACCCCGTTTGCGGATAGCATTTAGTTGTTGCCTTCTTTATGCCTCCACTAATGCATTCCGGACTCTTTTCCAAACCGTTTCAATGTATTCCCAAAATTCCATTCCAGAACCCCTGTTATCTTGAGTGACCCCTATTATTAAGTCTAATGCTTCTCTCGGTTGATATCTATACGCAACTTCAAACGGTGAGAATCCTATACTAACATGTTTACATGAATTATATGCAAATTCCATTAATGGCAATTTAGATTCCCATGTGTTCTGAACTCCACTGCAAACAGTCCTAAGCATTTCTTACAATGTACGGTTCATCTTTTCTATCTATCCATCTACAAACAGTCCTAAGCGTTTCTTACAATGTACGGTTCATCCATCCTATCTATCCATCTGTCTGAGGATGATAAGAGGTACTCATTCTTAATTCAGTGCCTAAATTTTGTTGCAATTCTTTCCAAAATGCAAACGTAAATTTAGAATCCCTATCACTCACTATAGACAGTGGAACTCCATGATGTCTAACCACGTTGTCAAAATATAACTTTGCAATATCTACAACTGAATGAGTAGTTTTGCAAGGGATAAAGTTTGCCATTTTACTGAACCTATCGACTACGACCATGATACTGTCATTTCTTCTAGATGTAGCTGGTAACTTGACAATAAAATCCATACTGACAGATTCCTATGGTCTTTCGAGGATATCTAAAGGTTTTAAAAAACCTCTAGGTTTCTGGTTACTAGGTTACTCTGTTGGCAAAGGACACAACTTTCCACGTGTTTCACACCTCCTTTGCCATCCCTGGCCAAAACAATCTACTTTGCAACCGACTAAGAGTTTTATCTCGACCTAGATGTCCTAAATGCTCATGGCTTCCTGTGAAAGTTGTTTTTTTAAGTCTCTCATTTCAAGAATGCATAACCTATCCGTTGTTCGCAAATACAGTAAACCATCTTCTATTCTAAAGTTTTTGACATGCCTCTCATTCAATGGGTCAGAATTTCGTCCCGAAATATTCTTGCAAATCACAGCAAAATTGTTGTCCATAGCCAATTTCAACCATGGATTACTCACGGAAACACCCACAGACTACCTCAAAAACAGTTGTGTTTCAGACAACACAGAAGACTCCAAAATGAGCAGAATCAACTCAAAATGCACCAATGTGCAGGAGACTATATACACTGTAAACTCCCAAAGTTACAGCCTAATCCACCAAGGAATCTAGAAGATATAAGCTCCAGAGTTTCCCAAAAATAGTTGACAGCTTCACAAACCAACCACTTAGACTATTCACAGAATCTTACAGAGATATTGGAATACAATGAAACTACACACACATATAGATTCTATATCATAGAATAACTCCACAAAGTTTCACATGAAAGCACTAAACACAGTGATCACACCAACAGGGCAAAGATGCAAAAAATAGTCTGCCATTGCTTTGATAAACTTGACTTCGATACTCAAAATATTCTAAGTCCTACAAGTTATACTCAGAGATTTCACTCCTGAATGTACGAAGATATACCAATCGTACAGTATCTACCATCTACCTAAACTATTGTAAGTATACCCGAATAGTTCAAGGTATGTTAGTCTGAACAGATCTACACTAATAAACTAATTAGCCAAAAGACAAACAAATGTAGCTCAGGATATTTACACCAACATCTCCGTAATCAATACAAGCCATATTATCCGCAGCTGCGTTGTCCGTACGGATCGTATAAAAATAACCGCAGCTGCGTTGTCTTGACTACGTCGCAGCTGCTCCGTACCGGCGGCGCCTATTTCAACATTCCGTTTATTTTACATCGGATCGCTTCGCGATCCGCCGTCCATTTCTCACTGTTTGTTCACACTACTCAATTTGTCTTTTACGTCACTTTAATTATATCAACCCGTTCGCTCCCCCAATCCGTGAATCTATTCAAACCTCCATATTAAATCCAATTAGCAGTTACGCACGAACTGTCTTGTACCCACGAAACTGAATTTTCAAAACAACACACCCCGAAAAATTTAGTTTCGTGCACCCAGAAAAATATGCAGCGTGCAATGCAATGTTGCTACGTTGCGCTAGTTTGACATCGCAGCGGAGTATGAATACAAAGTGGAGCGTGTACTGCTATGCTGCTACGCTGCGTTAGTTGGATATCACAGCGCAGTATGAATGCAAAGTGCAGCGTGTATTGCTATGCTGCCTTGTTGCGCTAATTCAACATCGCAGTTCTAGCTGCTGCTCTTTTTCACCCTTAACTTCCTCCTCATAGCCTCATCTACTGAGACTAAAGCTTTCAAATTCTACACTCCCCTAAAGCTTTTGACTTATTAGTCCATGCTGTATGCAGGTATTTCCACTCTAATGGATAAAGAAAAGAATGAAAAAATATTTAAATATTCAAAATTCTGTATCAACCACCACTGTTCATCATACAAGAATTTTAGCAAAAACAACACATCACCACTGCCTTGCCGACGTCGCCATTGCTCTTGCTACTCTCTGCCTATTCCCATTTGCTTGTTGCCTTCTTGCAAAAAGTGGCCTGTAATAGCCTTTCCCTTTACGTCATAAATGCATAACCCTTGAATATTTAGTTGCGTGCACCTGGAATAGAATAATCAGCGTGGAAGTGTCATGCGTCACCACTCCTTCCGCTGCGCCGCTGTTCGCGACGCGAATTTCTTTCGATGATTCTCCACTGCTTTTGCTGCGCTCTGCCATGTCTCCCAAAATTTTCCTTCCTGAACAAGTCATTGCTTCCGCCACCTCCTTCGTCTTCAAACATACATAAATAAATTTTTTTTTATTTTTTTTTTTTTTCTTTTCAACTTTCTCAACAAGGAAGAATACAAATCTAAAATCCTACCAAAAACAAAAATCGAATGGCAAACGAAGTTGTCTTTATAAGACATGCCTATAAGTTTTTCCAAAATTAAGATTTCTCTAAATTCACGGTCTTCAAAAATGTCCTCCAGAAAAATCATTTCTCCCTCTCTCTTCTCTTGATCACTTTTTGAGCATGTTTTCTTCTACCCTTGATCCTTTTAATATTACATTTTCTTTTTGTTTTCTTCATGATCTTTTGTCTTGTTTGAAAGTTTACATTTCTGTCACAATTTTCTACTCGTTTAATGTCAAAAATATTAGTTTCTGTTTCACCTTTATGTTTTTCTCCATAGATTTGCTACTTCCATCAACTTCAATCATCTGAGAAATTTTAATTTTGATTCTTTTTCTTTTCAGCTGGACTCTTTTCTTGCTATTTTCCTTTCCTATATTTCTAACTTTTGCATTTCTATTACATTTTTCACTCCCACAAACTTTTTTTCTCACTCCAATTTTAGGAACAGTTTTTCTTTGTTCTTCTCCTAGTTCACCAATTTTCACGGCCACCTTATTTCTAGTTATTGCTTCTAAGTGTCCATCTTTTCCTTCAACTCTTCTTACTTTAGTTGACAAACTTTTTTGTAAGCAATTTTCACTCACAGATATGTCATCTGATAAGGTCACAAAAATCTTGTCCTTCTCTCTTTCGTCCTTCACCACACTATCTTCAATGACATAACTCCTTCCACCTGTTTCCACATTATACACATCATTCCTAATTCCAATTTTCTTCATATCTTCGCCCGGTCCTTCTAGAAAAACTGGGTTTAATTTATTAGTCTTTATGCTTAAGTATTTTTCGGCTTCCACTTCCAAGTGACCTTCACTTCCTCTAATTTCTCTTACTTCAAATAACTCTTCCTCCTGTAACTCTTTGTTACTCACCAATATGACCTTTGGAAAAGGGACAGACACCAAATCCTTTTTTGCCACCTCCTCCTTTACTCCATTCGAAACAACACAGAAGTCAAAAAATACATAAATTCGTAAACACACGGTGTATGCCTTTTGTCATTTGTCGAGTCTTGTCTCTCACTCACGAAAGCACTTGATTCCTTTCTTGTTGGGGCTCGAACTAGGGTGTTGTCCCATCCATCTTTGAAATTCCCTGTAACACATGCACTTTTATACGATGAACATACCCTGAAGGTATGTCCTAAATCATTACAGTAAAAACAATTCTTTGGCCGATCTCCGAACTCACTATTACCTTTAAATTTTTAAACTGAGACTGAGATTCCTTTATATTCCTTTCACTTGATAAAACCCTTCTATTAGCCTCTAGAATAACTCGTCTGGCTACAGTTACGCTCAAATCATTTTTATCAATTTAAGTCAGTCGATCTAGTGCACTGTTATATTCTTTAGGTAGACTTCTCATTAACAAGATAGCTTGTTGAGCATCTGTAAAGTTTCCTCCTGCCAAATCATTTTCTGCAAATAATACTTGTAAGTCAATGCAGGGTTTGTCCATACTACCTCCTACATACTTGTGTTCAACTATTTTGGTAACACTACTAAGCCAATGATATAAAGACGTCTTTGCATACATACTTTCTAAGCACTTTCATAATTCATCTGCCTTTCTAACACTTAGGTATGACATTACTAAATCCAGAGTCAAGGAGTTCTTAATAACCCTTAGACACTGATGATTTTTACTTTTCCATCCATTTGACATTTCGACCAAGGTACCGTCCACCACCTCCATTAGTTCCTTCATCTCGAAGTAGCTCTCGAGCGCACACTTCCAGTAGTGATATTTTGATCCATCAAATATAGGTAGCCACGGGTGTGGGCCCATAACCTGTTGTCCATAGCCAATTTCAGCCATGGATTACTCACGGAAACACCCACAGACTACCTCAAAAATAGTTGTGTTTCAGACAATACAGAATACTCCAAAATTAGTAGAATCACCTCAAAATGCACCAATGTGCAGTATACCATATATAGTGTAAACTCCCAAAGTTACAGCGAAATCCACCAAGGAATCTAGAAGATATAAGCTCCAGAGTTTCCCAAAAATAGTTGACAGCTTCACAAACCAACCACTTAGACTGTTCACAAAATCTTACACAGATACTGGAATACAATAAAACGTCACACACATATAGATTCTATATCATAGAATAACTCCACAAAGTTTCACATGAAAGCACCAAACAGAGTGATCACACCAACAGGTCAAAGATGCAGAAAACAGTTTGCCATTGCTTTGATAAACTTGACTGCGATACTCAAAATATTCTAAGTCCTACAAGTTATACTCAGAGATTTCACTCCTAAATGTACGGAGGCATACCAGCCGTATGGTATCTACCATCTACCTAAACTATTGTAAGTATACCCGAATAGTTCAAGGTATGTCAGTCTGAACAGATCTACACTAATAAACTCATTAGGCAAAAGACAAACCAATGTAGTTCAAGATATTTACACCGACATCTTCGTAATCAATATAAGCCATATTATCCGCAGTAGCGTTGTCCGTACGGATCATATCAAAATAACCGCAGATGCGTTGTCTTGACTGCGTCGCAGCTGCTCCGTACCTCTCGCGCGTATTTCAACATTCTGTTTATTATACATCCGATCGCTTCGCAATTCGCCGTCCATTTGTCACTGCTTGTTCACACCACTCAATGAGTCTTTTACGTCACTTTAATTATATCAATCCCGTTCGTTCCCCCAATCCTTGAATCTATTCAAACCTCCATATTAAATCCAATTAGCAGTTACGCACGAACTGTCTCGTACGCACGAAACTGACTTTTCAAAAAAACAAAAATAAGGATTATTATCATAACCATTTCTAACAACATTTGAAAACAATTCATCCTGAACCATAACACTTGTTTCAAAACATCTACTTAAAGGATCTGCGACTACATTTTTCTTTCCAGGAAAATGTTTGACATTAAATTTGAAATATGCCAATTTTTGCATCCACCTAACTTGTCTGCCAGTCATAATCTGTGCATCATTTAATCTTTGTAGATAGGAGAGTGCCTTATTATCACAATGAACTGAAAATTCTTTATTATGCAAATAACAACGCCATTTCACTAATGCATGAACAATTGCAAGTAATTCCTTTTCTTGAGCTGGATAGTTCTTTTCAACATCATTGAATTTTCTGGACTCAAAAGGAATAAGATGAAAGTGTTTACCAACTTTTTGACTTATGACTACACATAGACCTTTATCAGATGCATTTGTAGTGATCAAAACTTCAAATTCCCCAGCAGGATAAAGATACACCAGTGTAGGGGTAGAGGTCAACTTTTCTTTTAGTTCTTCGAATGCTCTCTCCGATCAGCTCCCCACACAAACGTATCATTCTCCCGTAGTAAATCCGTAAAAAGTGCGGTGATCTTACTGAAGTTATTGATAAATTTCGTGTAATAAGTGGCCTATCCCAAAAATGATCTAACTTTCGTGACATTAGTAGGTTGCTTCCAATTTTGGATTGCAGTGATTTTGGATGGATCTGTTTTAACACCTTCCCCACTAACTATGTGTCCCAAAAATAATTGTTCACTTTTAAGAAAACTAGATTTTGACAATTTTCCATATAATTTTCTTTCCCTTAACCTTTCCAAAACTTTTCTTAAATGAATGACATGATGCTCTTTAGATTCACTGTAAATTATAATATCATCTATAAACACTTGAACAAAATCATTTATGTAATCAGAAAAGGTTTGGTTCATTAATCTTTGGTAAGTAGGCGGTGCATTCGTTAAGCCAAATGGCATCACCATCCATTCAAAATGACCCACCCTAGTCCTGAAAGCAGTTTTCTCAACAACTTCAGTTCTAATTGGCACCTGATTAAAGCCTCTATGCAGATCAATCAAAGAAAATAATTTAGCACCTTTCAAACAATCTATCAAATCAGAAATTAAAGGTAACAGATACTTATCCTTCACCGTAATCTTGTTCAGGCTACGATAGTCGACACACATTCTCAACGTTCCGTCCTTCTTTTGTACGAAGAGAATTGGCGCTCCATACGATGATTTGTTGGGCTGAATATGTCCCTTCTCCAAAAGCTCCTTGATTTGTTTCTTTAACTCCTCCTACTTAAATAAGATATGCTTATAAATTCCTGTGACGGAGGATAACATCCAGGTTCAATGTTAATAACATGTTCCACATCTCGGGAA
The DNA here is from genome assembly GCA_037447655.1 of Zygnema cylindricum. Classification (NCBI taxonomy): domain Eukaryota; kingdom Viridiplantae; phylum Streptophyta; class Zygnematophyceae; order Zygnematales; family Zygnemataceae; genus Zygnema; species Zygnema cylindricum. Next base: position 85,313 of record JBBHKE010003348.1, on the reverse strand, counting down.
GGTGGCCTCCCTGAGGGTAAGTCACTTGGGGAAACATCTCTAAATTCAAAAATCAAATTTTTAACAGCAGCATCAGATGTATTAATGTCAGTTACAAAATCAGATTTTTGTTTTTCAAGAGTTTTAGTGGTGTCTGATTTAGGAATGAGATCAATGTTAGTGTTTTCTCCCCCCCCTTCGTCACTAACTGCCTTAGTTACTAATAACAAGAAAGCATGATTTATTTTATGTTTTAAATGCTTTTTAAATTGTTTAGCAGAAATCAAACCTTCCACTCCCAACTTGGTTATGTTATTTATATGATTCTTATGCAACTTTTGCGAAGGTAATGCTTGCAAAACCTTCGAACCATTTTCAGACTTCACTCTCAAGGTGTTAGTTTCCCAATTTATTTGAGGGTTATGTTCAGTTAACCAAGGCTTTCCCAGTATTAGCTCCTCACTACCCAAATTCATTATTTCACACACAACTTTCATTTTATGACCCTGGATATCAACTTCAATTGTGTCAGTTTGTAAATCTAATGTGGACTTTTTACCATTTGCCTCTTGAACATGTAAAGGTTTTTCCTTTATGACTGTAGGAATTTTATTTTCCTCAACAAACTTATGTGAAATAAAATTATGTGTAACACCTGAATCTACCATTACCCTCAATGGTTTTCCTTCCACAAAAGACTCAAATTTGATCAAACTGTGCCTGGTGTCATCGTTACTTAACTATCCTAACATAGGTCTGATGTTAAGAGTTTCATCAAAAGGATTGTTCACACTATGGAGTGTAGTTAGCATCATAACAAATTCAACTATCCTAGCCTTTCCATTCATTAACTTACCCTCCACAGTTAACTCTTTAGCCTCTGGATCTGGTCGACTCAGCTGAGGACTTTCGGCTAGTCTTTTTCGTTTTCCACCTCATGGGCTTCCTGTTCAGCTAGGTATAATCCAATATCTTCCTAAAGACTTTCATTGATATCAATAGTTTTAAGAGATCCCTTATCTGTATTGAAATTATGTGGTCTCCATTGACCCACAGAATGAGCAGCCTATGTAAAGCCTCTAGGATAATATTTTCCCCTTCTACTTTCCCGCTGAATAAGCGCCGCCCAGGCACACAAATATTCTGACCACTCTCACCCTTGTGAGGACAAGACTCCCCTGAGTCAAACGCAAAAAGAATCACTGAATTTGCTCACCCGAGCAGTAAGTTATGGCTGGTCAAAGATGACCTTTATAGTTACAAGCTCTCTTAGAGAGAGAGGTACCTAAATATTACTAAGTCTCGGTCTGCCTACTCACGACTACCTACTATTAAACCCTAGTCCAATAGGAACACTATAAAGTACAAGAAGGTACAATGGGCGATATACTTATTGTACAACTATTGTACGACAAGGTCTACAAGGTTACACCTGTCATATCGGAAGCCATGGTTCCTCCTCCCATCTTCTCCGGTATCAAATAATGTGGCGCCACGTGGCACCGCGTGACGCTATATCCGTATGCCGTTGAAAAGCTCACTTCGCGTGGCGGCATAATGCCGGCCGTCCGATCAAAACATATTTTACACGGTTCAGATTCGCGTACATGCAGAAATTGCTCATTTTGGTTAGTCTGCTGTTAATTAGCTATTTTGTTAATGTTTATATATTTATGAAACCCGTCACGTGTATCGTTTCGTAACGCCTTAATGGTTAAGGTCAGCCTATAAAAAATCAACAGGTCACAGGTTCAAATCTGACCTAGGCATCATTTTAGCCAAAATACCCTTAACTGCAAAAACTGCCACTTTCTAAATATGGCGGCACCCATGGCGCGCCTTTGATCCTTACTCTCTTTCGTTAAAACAAAACTAAAATAGGGAAGTGAACTATTAATTACCTCTTTTCAACATGTATAGTCCTTAGCGTAATGATCTGGACCTCCGCATTTAAAACAAGTGATTCTCTGCTGAAATGTCCCTCCTCTCCACAATTATAACAGTTAATTTTCTTCAGTTGTGCACATTCTGATGCCCTATGACCTTTTTTTTTACAAATAGTGCATATAGGAGTGGTAAAATTAGGTTTGTTGAGCATTAATGCTCGGTTTAGGACTCTTAATGTAGCCCCCACTATTGTGAAATTTATTTCCTGCATTAACACTCTGTCCACCCCTCTGATTTCCCTTGAAGATATTCTGCCTATTAACCAGATTTGCATTCATACCTTCTTCCTCAAATTTCTCCTCACCCCACTGTGATACTTCATTGAAATTTCCCCTGAGTGATCGAGTTTCACGATTATACCCCAACTGATCCTCTAATTCCAATGACTTATTTTGTAATTCCTTCAAATTAATAAATTTTTTATGTTTCACTTCTGATTTCAATAAAGGATTCAAATAGTTCAAGAAATGCAACCTAGCAATTTCATCAGTCAAACCTATAACATGAATTCTAGATGAGTCAAATTCCACAATATAATCTTTCACAGATCCATTCTGTTTACATTTGAACCACTTTTCTTCCATTCTGAATTTATAAGTGACAGACAAGAAACGCGATTTGATCGCGTTTTTAAAAGTTTCCTAATCAGCATTGTCAGGAATCAAATAAGACCCCCTCTGAGTGTAATACCAAATTTCAGCATCACCCTTCAGACAGCTTGCAGCAAAAGAAGTGTAATCATCACGACCACAGTTCGTAGATTCCAAATAATACTCCATATGAAAAATCCAAGCATCAACTCATCAATCTTCTTACCATCAAAGGATGGTGCCTCACTAATAGACATTTTCAGATCTCTTATCTTTTTAGGTCTATCATGATCATCCTCCCTAAACTGGCATTATTTTTACTACACTCACCCTTTTGGTCATTAAAATCATTCTTGGTCTGAATTAAGTTAATGAGCTCATCCAATTTCTCATTTGAAACATTCCCATTTTCCTTAACAACTTTCAAATCACTTTTCAATTCGGAAATTGTTTCATCCACAGCAGCAACATGAGTATTAAATCTTTTTACCAATTTCAGAGTACGTTTTTTCAAAACATTCAAGGCATTTTCCATTTCATGTTTCCATGCAGAATTTGCCATTATCACAAAAATAAAATCGAGTAAAAAGAAAGAATATAATTTCCCAAAAAAAATTGTTGCAGGTTTGAAGTCCTCTCATTGCTCCAATCCAAGATTTCTTCTCTTTAATAAATCCTTTGAAAAAGATCAAAATCTGAGAAATCAATAAGACATTGAAAGTAACTGCAAATTAAATTATTGAACTTCCCAAACATTGATGCAAAAAGGTAAGAATTCCCCACAAATTTTGCAACAACAAAATTAAAAGCTCTTAAAGGTAAGGTTCCACCATAAATTTTGCAACAACAAAATTGAAAAGCTCTCAAAGGTAACAATTTAGGGTTTGAAAAGTTTTGAGTTATTTCTGGACTCCTTTGCTCTTGAAGAAGTAAAGTGCTCCACTTTCCTTCTCCACCATTAGCAAATTTCCCATTTCCCACCACATCAAGATTTTTTATTTTCTAATCCTCACATTTTCACCCTTCATGGCTTCAAGCCCTCCCTCTACACATGAATCATTGCTAGGAGAAGGCAAGTTTGTTTGGCCTCTAGATAATTGGAGTGAGCTTCAGCGGTGGCTACACTGCCCACCCCGCCTTAGTCCTTAGGACTTGAGCATGCCCCACATCTAACCAACAGCCGTTGGCAGTGTGATCACTCAGTTTCTCTCCAATCCCCTACCACTTCACATTGTGGTTCTACCGACACAGGTTAGAGCACCCTCACCGGTCACGGCAGTCGATATTCGAATGAGCAAACTTCTCATTGGTTTCTAACCAAAGCTCGGATACCATATGTAATAGGATCTCTTACCTCTTATAAAATCCCATTACTTCAATCAATTTTAACCACACATTCCACACATTGGAAAATACACATCCACATTGGAGAGCACCCACATAAGGTTAAACTTTATATTAGAAGAAGTTTTGTCCACATAACATTAGCTTGGTCTCTTGCCATCGTGGCTCAACCATTCTTATTAAAGTGTTTTCCTCTACTCTCCACTCTTAATAATTATACCTGTTAACTACTAAAACACTACTTAGTTTGTAAGAGATTTTAATGCCAAAATGCTAATCCTCCAATTTGGTTATAATCGCTCAGGACCAAGATCAGTCAGAATTTCCACAAACTTTTCCCAGGGGAAAAGATGTTTCCCCTCCTCTTAGACTTCACTATTTAACCATCATCGCCCTGGACTCGCCAGGCCAGAGTCAACGCTCGGTTGAACAAGATTGACCTGGGCCAATCATTGATCAGCAAAGACTCAAAATGACTAATGCAAAAACGTGCGAAATCTCTTACTAACTACGTAGCATTTCTAACCAATCAAACGCTACGTTTCACTACGTAACATTTACGTGGAAAAGTGTGTGCCAAACGAAACGCGACTTCGCACGAACATGCGTCGCAAATTTTGCACGCAAAATGTCCTACGAAATTCCATTGTTGCATTCACACTAAAATTGGATGATGAATGAGATGATGTAATGAATGATCCTATAACATTCATTTCGCAAAAAATCAAAAACAGAGGCGCCGAACTCACCAACTCCTCGGCTGTCAACATTTATGGAGCGTAGCTACGGACAAAATAGACGATTTAGCGTAGCGACGGACAAAACATACGGTCAAGTGCGTCGAAACTTGACAACTATGGTAAGTCATCTTCTTTTCCGAAAACCCTTTTCGGAATGCAAAAAATTGACTTTGACAAAACATGAAGTCGCATTTCGAATGATCCATCCGTACTTTCACCAAATTTCTTAAAATGATAACCCATAAACGAATAGCCAATCAAAATGGTCTAAAATATATCGCAAAAAGAAATGTAAACTTAAAACTTTTTTGAAATTTTGAAAAAATGTCCTCTCCTTTCTTACCTCATCTGCCTCTTACAAGTGAGACGGAATTTCTTCCCTCCCTCCCTCCCTCCCTCTTTTTCACCCTCCCTCTTCCCTCTCACCCTCCCTCTTCCCTCTCACCCTCCCTCCCTCACTCTCCTCCCTCTCTCTCACCCTCTCTCTTCTTTCACACTCTCTCTCCCTCCCTCCCTCTCTCCCTCTCTGTTTTTCGCAGCCGGTTTGGAAAATGTATCGCAATCCAATTCGAAAAGAAAGAACGAGTTCATGGAGCCGCCATTAAATCGTACCTTTTAGAGAGATCAAGAGTGGTACGAATTTCGTTTCTTTTTCATTTATTTCATGTCATTTAATTTTATTTCTTCTTTGTTAAAGATTTTTTTTGTTGAGACATTCTGCCATACTTCACACCAAAATTAGCGTGGATTTTTATTTCATTTTTTATTTTAAGTTTCAGTCGTAGTTATCTCTTTACAAAATTTTTTAATCTTTGTTTTTTCTTTTTTCTGGAGGTTGGGCAGTCATCATCTTTTGGCTCAGATCTTCGTTTCTGTGGGAGCCTTGGCGAGGCATATGAATGATATGCAAAAGGCGAAAGAAGTGCTCAATTCTGCACTTGTAACAAGGAGAATTTATGATAGCCTTCATGCTCAGCTCAGTGGCTAACAAAAGCTGGAAGGTGATCTAATGGCTGCAAAACTTTTAGGCTAGCAATGCTGGTTACAAGTTTTGCAACTGCTTGAATCATTATAGTTCAATCCTGCAAGGTTTTGCAATTTAATTCTAGAAAAATATTCTGCTATTGATAGGGCAGTTGTTGGAATATTCTGTGTCTATATCCAGTTTCAAGCATCTTTTAAGCATTCTGGAGTATTTTTTTTCCAGTTGTCATTCATAATCAAATTTGTTCTGGAGTATTTTTTTTCCAGTTGTCATTCATAATCAAATTTCTCTTTTCTACCATTTTGTAGAAGAAATTGTGTTTTTCTTAATATAGTTTGGTCTGATTCGTGATCTAGAAGATAGGAAAGCTCTTAGCTTACAAATGAGTGAATCAGTTTCTCATACTAGTTGTATTGCTTTTTTGCAGAAGTTTATGCTGCTTTTGGTGACGCTGGCAAACTGCTGCAAACACAGACTAGCGTGAGGAAAAAGTCGCATGAGTTGGAACAAGTGAGGCAAGCTGTGAGCAGCAGTCCCCTCCATAGTCAATTGTTACAGGTATGTTCAAAATACCATCATAAACATGAACCTCGTATCATCTTCAAAAACATACCATCATAAACATGAACCTCGTATCATCTTCAAAATCCTGATTGGTTCCTTGCCTCAGAGGCCTCATTTGTGACAGGGCCAAGGCAATTTAATGTTAATTTCTGTATTTTATTTCTAATACTCGCGCACAGGCCATTCTTGCCTTGTAACATCGTACATGTAACTTTTACAAATTTTGAGGACAACTCCTATGTACTTTGTTCTCTGAGATTTGCATGTTGCGTTCCAATCTTTGCCATTGGTATCAAGCTATTCCCATATTGCGTTCCAATATTTGCCATTGGAATCAAGCTATTCTTGGTCGTTTTTAGACCTTGATGAATGACACTTATTAAATTCTGTCCTTACCACAAAAACACCCCAATAACAAAATGTAAAATTAAACCAGTTAAATCCTTATGTACATTTTTGTAGAAGTATAAATTTCCATTTTTCCACAAATAGGACATTCAATTCAGATTATCAGAAAATGATTAGAAATGTACTGATTGACCCATATGAGGATGGGAAAACTATGCGGTGAAGCAAAAAAATTCGATGGAAATGAACTAAACAAAATTTCTAACTTAAAGAGTTTGCATTCTACCAAAAAATGTGGTTGCCAGGTGGCTTGTCCACAATTAGTACAACGTGAATCGTTATTGAGCAAAAAATTGCGTTTTTATGACCTATTTTTTTTTCCTTAACGCTAATTCTTTTGGCAGTTCATAATCGGCCATGTCATTTGGACTGGAAATAAACGTATTACACTAAAACAGTCTTTGTACTAATTATTTCTCAATGCTAATACCGATTCACAGTGTAGTTACTAACACTAAAGATGCAAAGGACAAGCCCTGATCCCAATAACTGTGGAGGCCATTCCCGATGAATAGATGACTCCATATTGACTTTGTTTTATGTCTCGTTTCTTTTAGATCATATTTGCATCCTTTCCCTAGTGATTTTTTTTGTACATCAGCTGTACTCTCACTTCACGATATGTTTATCCAGGCTTATCCTGTTTATCCAGGTTACCATTGGATGACTGTAAAGAATATTGAGGTTCATTTTAACCCCTATATAAACTATTGAGATTTTTTCCCCTAAATGTAACTTGTTAACACATGCATTCTTTTGCGTTGTATGTGTTTTTTTCTCATATTGCAGTACGACTTACAATATTAATGGGTTATGGGAAGCGACGTACTGCTGTAATTTGCCCTCAGCGCTACAGGCGTCCGCAGTTCAGATATAGATATTTCGATTGAATTCTCAAGCCACTATTAGAAAGTATATATCCAGCATGGCAGATGGTTTGCAAGCAATAGCGTTTGTGTATTTGTTGCAAAAGTTGTCATACAATTAGATGCTAGGGGCATGAATTTGTAGATATTGGTGGTATGTTACCTGGTGAGTCGCTTAGATGTCTCACTAGTAGATTTTGTCTTGCGAATGTGTATCCTTTACATTATAATTTTGCAATTGTTTGTTTACTGCTGGCAAAGTACGCTGACAGGTCTCTTTCAATCTCCCTTTTTGTTTATGCCAACTTGACATTTGGCTTAACTGGTACCACTTTGTTCTAGTATTCAGAGGAACCAACATCTTTAAACTCAGGATAACAATACTGGGCATAGATATCATCACAGTGAAACACATAAACACAAAATTGAGAAATTCCTCCCAAGGGCCCAAGCTGAGAATAGCCTGTCGCCCTATCACTAGTCTCCCAAGCTGAGAATGGCCTGTCGCCCTGTCACTAGTCTCATTCACCTGTGGTTTTACTAGCTACACAGATCTTACATCCATGGGCAGGTTTCACATTTCTTTCCCTCTCCACCCGTTAGGCATTTTCTAGGCAGGTTCAATATTCCCCCACTTTAAATCACATTTTACAAAAATTCCATCAAACAATATATGACACTTATATTCCGGCTGTGGAGAAATTTCTACACGTTGTTCGACTAGCTTAATTGAATACTGCAAATTTGCCACAATGTGCCCAAACTTACATCTCAAGTAAGGAAACAACGAAGTATGAAACTGGTTGTAAATGATAAAATAATTATACGGTAGTAAAATAATGGACAGCGTAAGAATTTATACTGCACGTTGGTAAGCCATTTAAGTAAATGGGAACAAAAAAGAAAAAGAAAGACAGACGAAACTGAAAAATTGATCATGGGTAGAACAGGAAAAATATGTAATAAGGTCAGCTAAAATAGTAAGACGCTTATCCATCTGATCTGGTTTTAAAGAGATCGTTCTTGCTAGGTTTTTTACAGGCTTCTCACCCGTTCCTTTTAAAAGGGATGTGAGAGTCAGCTTGTTCTTGTAATAGTTTCTCGCCTACGGCGATAGAGCAGGAGGTAAGAGATTTTGCTACTCTACTGCCGTGGAGTTAGACTTGGACAAATATCCTTGAAATTTTTGATGGCTTTAACATTTTTTGGGCTTTTTAGAACTATTTAAGTATACGGTGTTGCTTACCATAGAGTTTGGTCACAAGAGAATTTGTGTCTCAGTTGCATATTTAGCACAGTATATTTTCAATGCTGACTTCCACATCGAAATAAGGCTCTAATATTAGCAATTGCTTGATGTCTTAGTACATCAATTGCAATAATACTATTATCTCATAATTTGCTATATTGACTTAGTACTTTCCAATTTTCCCTTAGACCTTGCCATAAAAGTAGTATGCCACGTAGTCTGCTGACTTCAAACTCAGCCAACTAGAATTGGTAAGAAAATGAATTTAGAAAAATTGCAGAAAAAACTGACAAAATGCAGCAAATACATATGGCATGTCGCAAGCCATCTCCAACTCACGTAAAGTTTAGTTGGGCTGATTTGGAACTTTGCATCAAACAATAAAATCCGATAGACGTACACAGGCCCTAAACTTTGAGCTTTACATAGTCATCTTTGTACCATATTGCAGAACAAAAATGTGGTTATGCATGCCTAATGTACCAACATCAGCCAAAATTTGTCTTGTACACTGGCTCACTTGGAGCACTAAATTTTCTCTCCCTTAACCACCATGCTTCTCTTTTCAAAAACACCCAAGATTGTACAACTAAGAGACACAATGTGAGGTCGACATGCGAAATTTCTTACCAATCTAAAGGCTTAAAAATAAAAAAAAATCAAAAACTCCATGTAAAAAACAGGAAAACCTAGCAACAGTATGGATTCTACCTCAAACAATGCAAAAAAAAAAGCAAAAAATGATAAACATCATGTTCACAAAAAACCTACATGCTTTATTAACCAGCAATCTCCCCATAGACACAGCCCCGTGTTGTTTTGAAAAGTCAGTTCCGTGCGTACGAGACAGTTCGTGCGTAATTGCTAATTGGATTTAATATGGAGGATTGAATAGATTCACAGATTGGGGGACCGAACAGATTGATATAATTAAAGTGACGTAAAAGACTCATTGAGTGGTGTGAACAAGCAGTGACAAATGGACGGCGAATTGCGAAGCGATCGGATGTATAATAAACAGAATGTTGAAATACGCGCGAGAGGTACGGAGCAGCTGCGACGCAGTCAAGACAACGCATCTGCGGTTATTTTGATATGATCCGTACGGACAACGCTACTGCGGATAATATGGCTTATATTGATTACGAAGATGTCGGTGTAAATATCTTGAACTACATTGGTTTGTCTTTTGCCTAATGAGTTTATTAGTGTAGATCTGTTCAGACTGACATACCTTGAACTATTCGGGTATACTTACAATAGTTTAGGTAGATGGTAGATACCATACGGCTGGTATGCCTCCGTACATTTAGGAGTGAAATCTCTGAGTATAACTTGTAGGACTTAGAATATTTTGAGTATCGCAGTCAAGTTTATCAAAGCAATGGCAAACTGTTTTCTGCATCTTTGACCTGTTGGTGTGATCACTCTGTTTGGTGCTTTCATGTGAAACTTTGTGGAGTTATTCTATGATATAGAATCTATATGTGTGTGACGTTTTATTGTATTCCAGTATCTGTGTAAGATTTTGTGAACAGTCTAAGTGGTTGGTTTGTGAAGCTGTCAACTATTTTTGGGAAACTCTGGAGCTTATATCTTCTAGATTCCTTGGTGGATTTCGCTGTAACTTTGGGAGTTTACACTATATATGGTATACTGCACATTGGTGCATTTTGAGGTGATTCTACTCATTTTGGAGTATTCTGTATTGTCTGAAACACAACTATTTTTGAGGTAGTCTGTGGGTGTTTCCGTGAGTAATCCATGGCTGAAATTGGCTATGGACAACAGGTTATGGGCCCACACCCGTGGCTACCTATATTTGATGGATCAAAATATCACTACTGGAAGTGTGCGCTCGAGAGCTACTTCGAGATGAAGGAACTAATGGAGGTGGTGGACGGTACCTTGGTCGAAATGTCAAATGGATGGAAAAGTAAAAATCATCAGTGTCTAAGGGTTATTAAGAACTCCTTGACTCTGGATTTAGTAATGTCATACCTAAGTGTTAGAAAGGCAGCTGAATTATGAAAGTGCTTAGAAAGTATGTATGCAAAGACGTCTTTATATCATTGGCTTAGTAGTGTTACCAAAATAGTTGAACACAAGTATGTAGGAGGTAGTATGGACAAACCCTGCATTGACTTACAAGTATTATTTGCAGAAAATGATTTGGCAGGAGGAAACTTTACAGATGCTCAACAAGCTATCTTGTTAATGAGAAGTCTACCTAAAGAATATAACAGTGCACTAGATCGACTGACTTAAATTGATAAAAATGATTTGAGCGTAACTGTAGCCAGACGAGTTATTCTAGAGGCTAATAGAAGGGTTTTATCAAGTGAAAGGAATATAAAGGAATCTCAGTCTCAGTTTAAAAATTTAAAGGTAATAGTGAGTTCGGAGATCGGCCAAAGAATTGTTTTTACTGTAATGATTTAGGACATACCTTCAGGGTATGTTCATCGTATAAAAGTGCATGTGTTACAGGGAATTTCAAAGATGGATGGGACAACACCCTAGTTCGAGCCCCAACAAGAAAGGAATCAAGTGCTTTCGTGAGTGAGAGACAAGACTCGACAAATGACAAAAGGCATACACCGTGTGTTTACGAATTTATGTATTTTTTGACTTCTGTGTTGTTTCGAATGGAGTAAAGGAGGAGGTGGCAAAAAAGGATTTGGTGTCTGTCCCTTTTCCAAAGGTCATATTGGTGAGTAACAAAGAGTTACAGGAGGAAGAGTTATTTGAAGTAAGAGAAATTAGAGGAAGTGAAGGTCACTTGGAAGTGGAAGCCGAAAAATACTTAAGCATAAAGACTAATAAATTAAACCCAGTTTTTCTAGAAGGACCGGGCGAAGATATGAAGAAAATTGGAATTAGGAATGATGTGTATAATGTGGAAACAGGTGGAAGGAGTTATGTCATTGAAGATAGTGTGGTGAAGGACGAAAGAGAGAAGGACAAGATTTTTGTGACCTTATCAGATGACATATCTGTGAGTGAAAATTGCTTACAAAAAAGTTTGTCAACTAAAGTAAGAAGAGTTGAAGGAAAAGATGGACACTTAGAAGCAATAACTAGAAATAAGGTGGCCGTGAAAATTGGTGAACTAGGAGAAGAACAAAGAAAAACTGTTCCTAAAATTGGAGTGAGAAAAAAAGTTTGTGCGAGTGAAAAATGTAATAGAAATGCAAAAGTTAGAAATATAGGAAAGGAAAATAGCAAGAAAAGAGTCCAGCTGAAAAGAAAAAGAATCAAAATTAAAATTTCTCAGATGATTGAAGTTGATGGAAGTAGCAAATCTATGGAGAAAAACATAAAGGTGAAACAGAAACTAATATTTTTGACATTAAACGAGTAGAAAATTGTGACAGAAATGTAAACTTTCAAACAAGACAAAAGATCATGAAGAAAACAAAAAGAAAATGTAATATTAAAAGGATCAAGGGTAGAAGAAAACATGCTCAAAAAGTGATCAAGAGAAGAGAGAGGGAGAAATGATTTTTCTGGAGGACATTTTTGAAGACCGTGAATTTAGAGAAATCTTAATTTTGGAAAAACTTATAGGCATGTCTTATAAAGACAACTTCGTTTGCCATTCGATTTTTGTTTTTGGTAGGATTTTAGATTTGTATTCTTCCTTGTTGAGAAAGTTGAAAAGAAAAAAAAAAAAAATAAAAAAAAATTTATTTATGTATGTTTGAAGACGAAGGAGGTGGCGGAAGCAATGACTTGTTCAGGAAGGAAAATTTTGGGAGACATGGCAGAGCGCAGCAAAAGCAGTGGAGAATCATCGAAAGAAATTCGCGTCGCGAACAGCGGCGCAGCGGAAGGAGTGGTGACGCATGACACTTCCACGCTGATTATTCTATTCCAGGTGCACGCAACTAAATATTCAAGGGTTATGCATTTATGACGTAAAGGGAAAGGCTATTACAGGCCACTTTTTGCAAGAAGGCAACAAGCAAATGGGAATAGGCAGAGAGTAGCAGGCAATAAGCAAATGGGAATAGGCAAAGAGTAGCAGGAGCAATGGCGACGTCGGCAAAGCAGTGGTGATGTGTTGTTTTTGCTAAAATTCTTGTATGATGAACAGTGGTGGTTGATACAGAATTTTGAATATTTAAATATTTTTTCATTCTTTTGTTTATCCATTAGAGTGGAAATACCTGCATACAGCATAGACTAATGAGTCTAAAGCTTTAGGGGAGTGTAGAATTTGAAAGCTTTAGTCTCAGTAAATGAGGCTATGAGGAGGAAGTTAAGGGTGAAAAAGAGCTGTAGCTAGAAATGCGATGTTGAATTAGCGCAGCATGGCAGCATAACAATACACGCTGCACTTTGCATTCATATTGCGCTCCGATGTCCAACTAGCGCAGCGTAGCAGCATAGCAGTACACGTTGCACTTTGTATTCATACTGCGTTGCGATGTCAAACTAGCGCAACGTAGCAACATTGCATTGCACGCTGCATATTTTTCTGGGTGCACGAAACTAAATTTTTCGGGGTGTGTTGTTTTGAAAATTCAGTTTCGTGGGTACAAGACAGTTCGTGCGTAACTGCTAATTGGATTTAATATGGAGGTTTGAATAGATTCACGGATTGGGGGAGCGAACGGGTTGATATAATTAAAGTGACGTAAAAGACAAATTGAGTAGTGTGAACAAACAGTGAGAAATGGACGGCGGATCGCGAAGCGATCCGATGTAAAATAAACGGAATGTTGAAATAGGCGCCGCCGGTACGGAGCAGCTGCGACGTAGTCAAGACAACGCAGCTGCGGTTATTTTTATACGATCCGTACGGACAACGCAGCTGCGGATAATATGGCTTGTATTGATTACGGAGATGTCGGTGTAAATATCTTGAACTACATTGGTTTGTCTTTTGGCTAATGAGTTTATTAGTGTAGATCTGTTCAGACTGACATACCTTGAACTATTCGGGTATACTTACCATAGTTTAGGTAGATGGTAGATACCATACGGCTGGTATGCCTTTGTACATTTAGGAGTGAAATCTCTGAGTATAACTTGTAGGACTTAGAATATTTTGAGTATCGCAGTCAAGTTTATCAAAGCAATGGCAAACTGTTTTCTGCATCTTTGACCTGTTGGTGTGATCACTCTGTTTGGTGCTTTCATGTGAAACTTTGTGGAGTTATTCTATGATATAGAATCTATATGTGTGTGACGTTTTATTGTATTCCAGTATCTGTGTAAGATTTTGTGAACAGTCTAAGTGGTTGGTTTGTGAAGCAGTCAACTATTTTTGGGAAACTCTGGAGCTTATATCTTCCAGATTCCTTGGTGGATTTGGCTGTAACTTTGGGAGTTTACAGTGTATATGGTATACTGCACATTGGTGCAGTTTGAGGTGATTATATTTATATTGGAGTTATATGTTTTGTCTGAAACATAACTGTTTTTGAGGTAGTCTGTAGGTGTTTCTGTGAGTAATCCATGGCTGAAGTTGGCTATGGACAACACCCCGTAGATCTCCCACGGAGAACAAAGAGGTTTCGCCTATCAGGATCGAAGAAGCAGAAGTGGTGTATGGTAAACGCAACTGCCGAGGCATTGTTGCCTGTTGGACTTTTTTTGCTTCCATAGTTACATGCAGTTTCTATTCTATCCAAACTGTTCATATATATAGACCTACACAAACTTGAATATGAGGTGAGCTTTGGCAATAGTCCATTCTCGACCACATGCCCCGACTTTCTGTTAACGTGGGGGAACAACCTTACCGTAAATATGGTATGCACTGGCATATTGAATGATTTTTGCCACATCAATGGATCAGAATGAAAAAAAAATGTTTTAGGTTTTTACATACAGCTATAGACTAGATATCTTGCACGAAAAATCTGGTGGTTTACGTGACAATAATCTAGCGGAAATTTTGCACAAAATTATGAAGCCTTAATGCAGTCGATTCCAAATAGGAGCCATTTTTGTGGTTATTATCATCCACATTTTCCCGAGACTGCCTCTCTCTCGATATCAACCAATGTTGTTCAAACAATCAAATTAATAACTTGTGAAAGTATTTCCCTTTTTGGTCTTGCATAAATCTAAAACTGTGGGCGTAAAACCTCGAATATATTATAAACAAAAACACAATTGAATCATAATCTTAGTCCTTAGAGTGAATCTCTTCTTGTCCCTTCATTTGATTGCTTTGAAAGTTAATCCCTTTGGGGAGAAAGGGCAGATTAGGAAGGAGGGAGGAAAGATTAGGAAAGAGGGAGGGAGAGAAGGAGGGATGGAGGGACGGAGGGAGGGAGGGAAGGAGGGAGGGGAGAAAAGGCAAATTCGGAGGGAAAGAGAGGAGTGAGGGCAGATTGAGAGGGAGAGAAAGTGAAAGAATGGAGAAAAAAGTTAAAAAAAAGTAAGTTTAATGTTTATTGTAAAAAAAAAATGAGAATCCAAAAAGAAAGGAAAGTACGAGGAAAGCGAAAGTATGGTTCAAACAGGATTATGCAGGTTGTTTGTTATTTTCGTCACTAGTGGTTTTTTTTTTTTAATCGTTCCTCTTTGTTTGGATTTCTCGGTTGGTCACCTTGGAAAAATTATATGTTGTTGTACGAGTGAAAAACGATGGTTTGGTACGGACGGATTTGAATCATTGGCGTTGAATCGTACGGCAACATGAATCACATCGCGACGTTTTTGTTGACGTGATATGACGTCAAGGGCGTTTCACACCCAAACAAAACAAAAAGACATTCATTTCCTCATCTCATTCATCATCCATTTCTAGTGTGAATGCAGCACATAAACTGAAAGTGACGTTTCGTACTAAAAATTGTACGAAACGAACCATCGTGCGTACCAAACGTTTCATTAGAACTTTCTAAAACGTCCACGCGAAATTTCGTTACTAATTTGACCCATAACCCGTTTCAATGATACCCGCTTGTTATTTAGACCCCGGGCTGTCGCCTAAATACACCCATCGCTATAACTTTTGATATATAACTCTAAATGGTGTGATTCTTTCGCGGACGCCTACCAAATTTAGTACTCTATAATCATAACACCTAAATACCCTTTTACAAACAAGTTCGATCCGCTATTATTGTTACAATTTAAGGGCAAAGAGACAGAAAAAAGTAGATACTTTAATACATGGGGACGTACCATTAAACAAATAACTTCTGCAAAGATTTTTTGTTAGATTTGGTAGGATTTTTAGGGTTTAGGGTATGTCCCCTTGTACTTCTAACTTAGCAACTTACTTTTTATTTTAGTGTGAAACCCTGAGACCTCCATAAGTCCTCAGAGTGGACAGCTTCCAAGAAGCCTCTAGGATAATCCTGACCCCTTTGTGTTTAAGCAAAAATAACTGCCACTTTGGCAGAAAAAAACTCAAACCAACTTCACCCCTGTGAAGACAAGACTCCCCTGAGTCGATAGCAAAAAGAATCTCTCAATTTGCTCCCCTGAGCAGTAAGTTATGGAGGGTCAAAGTTGACCTTTTGTACAGAAGCTCTCTAGGAGAGGGGGTCCTATCTTCTAATTTTTCTAAGTCCTATCTCTCTCACAGACTCTATCTACTAATGTACGGAACCAATCAGAATTGAGTTCCGTACGCAAAAGTACAGCTGCCGGTGTACTTTATGTACGGACATTGTACGACATGGCAAAATGTCGACACATGTCAAATCCGGATTCGGTGCCATAATCTCCGGAGATTCCACAATCCAACGGAATTTCGCCACGCGTCATCCGATGTGGCGATGGCCACAAACCGCCGAAATCTTCCTCCGCGATCTCGGCGCTAATCCCGGCCGTCCGATTAAATTCGGCTTTAATCGTAGCCGTAATAAATACATGCGCGGTATTTGTTTCATTTACGAAACAAATGCGCGGTACTGATTTTTGTCCGTACCGTAAGTCGTACATTATATATTACTGGATCTATGTATCCCGTAATTCATTTCAGTTAAATGGTTTATCGCACGTATACATATTTAAATAAATATCAAACTATATGATACGTAACACTACCGCTAGACTAAACGGCTAAGGCTACCGGCTATTTCCTGCCTGCCGGCCGGTAGGTACAAGGATCAAATCCTGCCGCCGGCACATGACTTTTACTTAAATAAATAAACCCTAATATAAATTTCCCGTAAACCTTAGGATAGCCAAGGTAGCCATGGCTCTAGCTTCCTCTCCAATTTCTCAGTGACTGCGACAAGTTTGAGAGTTGGAGAGAGAAGTTAGAGATAGACTGCCTCGACTTCTATATTTCTTTTCAGACCTAGAAAATACTAATAAAACCATTAGTTTCTACATAGTGTGGATCCGCCAGACTCAAGTGTCCCTATGTTTGTAAGGACGAAATCGTAACTTACGCTTGTGACGATTGTATACGTCAACAATACCTGTGACGGTTGTCAACGTCTACAATATATGGTTGCACGTTATTTTTTGGATCTGCTTGTGACGTCGCTGAAACTCTGAGACCTCCATTGGCCCTCAGAGTATGCAGATCCAAAAGAAGCTAATCTAGATAGTGCCGACTCCAAGTTAATATAAACCCAAGTGACTGACCCCTTGACAGTCAGAACCCCAATATAGATTCACCCCTGTGAAAATAATACTTTCTGTGTGCCCAGTTCCACCACAGAATGCAAAGTTAGAATATGAGATTTGGACACATTCACCCACTTTGACTTTCCCTTAGAAATAGAGCCACCCTGGCAGACAAAAACTCTGACCGACTACACCCCTGTGTAGCCTGGACTCCCCTGAGTCCGCAGCAAAAAGAATCACTGAAAATGGTCAAGTAAATTGATAGTTATGGCTGCCCAAAGTTAGCCATTTATACAAGGTGCTCTCTGGGAGAGACAGCTATCTACCCAAAATTTCCTAAGTCCTATTCCCCCTCTAAAACTCTATCTACTGAAGTACGGCACTAATCAAATTACTGTGTCGTACAGAAAAGTACAGGTGCGGTGTACTTTCTGTACGGCCATTGTACAATATGGCCAAATTGTCGACACGTGTCATAGCTGGATTTGCTTTCGCAATCTCCGGAGTCGCCGCAATCCAACATTGTCGCGCCACGTGTCACATTACGTGACGATGGCTGAAAAACGCCAAAAGTACATGTTCCATGATCGCGGCACCTATCGTGGCCGTCCGATCAAAACCGGATACAATCCTAGCCGCTGAAATTCGACGCGCGGTATTTGTTTCGCTATCGAAACAAATGCGCGGTATTTGTTTCGCTATCGAAACAAATGCGCGGTATCCGTTCTGCCCCCAATCCGTACTTCGTACTAAATTAAACTGTATCTATGTACTAAGTATCTATTAGCCGTTAAACGGATTAATCTACATATAACGATTTATATATTTGTCAAACCCTATATATCGTAATATCTGTTCTAGACATAACGGCTAGAGCTAACGGCTACTGTGGATTGGTGGACGGTAGGTACCAGGATCAATTCCTGGGTCCGTCAACTAACTTTTGGTAAGACTACATAATTTACCCCCTGTCTTCTCTAGAGAGTCTAGGCAGCCATGGCTCTAGCTCCCTATCCAGCCTTCAGTGACTACAACAAGTATGGGGGCTTGGAAAGGGGAGTTAGAGGCAGACCGCCTCAGCTCTTTTTCTATCCTAATACAGACCTATAAAATACTCAAATATCAACACTCCCCTTATTTTCTAGTCTATTTTTCTTTCAACTTCCACAAACAAGTAAACAAACACCCCCTCCCATTTTTCCTTTTCTTTTTCCTTTTTCCTTTTCCTTTCATAAAACTTAAGTATTTAACACTGTGCATTAAATGAACTGAAATGATTATTGTATCACACATTTTATTTAACATCCCATTTTTCTTAAATCCGAGCAAAGATTTTATCCACCTCTTCCCTTTTCCATCCACACTAAATCCACTTTCCCTCTTGAAATTCAAACAACCAGCCCCATCCCCAACCTTCAACACATACCCGGATGATAACCCTTTTACAGGCACATCTTCACAAGAGACATCACACCAAGTAGTGATGTCAAATCCATCCACCTCCAAATATTCCCAAAAACCACTAGTCCCCACTAAGTTCCTCATAAGATCTACATCTTCCGTAATCATATTTTTATCCATGATAATTACCCAATTTTCTGAACTTCCCTCACTGTCTCCCATGGAATTCTTTCCACTATCACTTTCTATTTTAATTCCCAATAAATATTTCTCTTCTCCCCTATCCTTTAAAACCCCCTCTAGAATTAATTCTCCCCTTTCCTCGGAATCCGTTGAAGTCTCCCTTTCCGACCAGTTTTCTGTTTCCAAAATATCTATGAAACTATCCTCAATACTTTGAACTTCTTCAAGTATCTTCTCTCTCTTTACTTCCCTTATACCTCCAAAAGCACACTGTTGCCTTCGTCCAATTTCTGTGTACTTTTCTCTCTTCCCCATTCTACCGATGTGAAGAAGCTCCAATTTTTCTTCATCCTCTTTCTCCTCTTCCTCTTCGTCCTCCTCATCCACATTCCAACTTCTAAGTTTTTCCAAACAAGGGCATTCCTCCATATAATGACCCGGTTCCCTACAAAAGAAGAAAACCCCTTTTTTCAAAGCTCCCGTGTCTTTTCTTCTCCCTCTTTTTCCACCAAAGTTCCGATAAGGTTTACCTTTGTCTTTCTTCCTCTCATCACGCTTCCGCTCGTCACCACCGTTCCTCTCATCACGCTTCCGCTCGTCACTGCCGTTCCTCTCATCACGCTTCCGCCAATCACCACCAGCTGAAAATGCATTGACCCTGTCCTTTCCCCTACGAAGCTCCAAAGTGCTTTCCCTCACAAGAAGTATCCCCATGGTAAAGCTCCAAGTCCATGAGGAGCCATCCATTGCCTGCATACGATAAATAATGTTTTCGTACTCACTTGGGAGTTTCATAAGTAGTGTATAAATCTTACTCTCCTCAGATTCTACATATCCCGCACTAGCTAGCTCAACATATAACGCAACAATATCATTGCAAAACTCTATCATGCTACCGCCTTTATAAACGTAGGCATCTATTTCTTGTTTTACTAATTGCTGCCTCTGAATAGTCTCACTCTTATAAATCTGAATTAATGCTTCCCATATCTTTGAAGCTTTGGTTAGACTTAAAAGAGTGATAGCTATCGACTTAGACACATATCTAAGTATGAGATGTTTTGCTATAGTGTTTTTGTATTCCCATATTTTTCTTTCATTTTCTTCAGTTTTAATCCCTACATGTGGTACCATAGCTGAGAGCCTAGCTCCCCTCACCATAGGTGTCCCTTTTTCCTTCTCCCCTATTTCCCCATCCACGGAAAGATTCTTCCCTTCACCTTCCGTTGCATCTGAGCTCCGGATGATATTCTGGGCAGCCTCAGATGAATCTCCATAGTAAGCTCCTCCAAAGCTAGGTGGCGGACATCTCACTTGTCCCGAAACAATTCCCCATAAGTGCTTCTCGAAAAGCAATCCCGCCATTGTAAACTCCCAATAAGTGAAGTCTGTTCCATCGAACATAGGCACCCTAGATGGTGGGCCCATAATCTGAAACTCTGAGACCTCCATTGGCCCTCAGAGTATGCAGATCCAAAAGAAGCTAATCTAGATAGTGCCGACTCCAAGTTAATATAAACCCAAGTGACTGACCCCTTGACAATCAGAACCCCAATATAGATTCACCCCTATGAAAATAACACTTTCTGTGTGCCCAGTTCCACCACAGAATGCAAAGTTAGAATATGAGATTTGGACACATTCACCCACTTTGACTTTCCCTTAGAAATATAGCCACCTTGGCAGACAAAAACTCTGACCGTCTACACCTCTGTGTAGCCTGGACTCCCCTGAGTCCGCAGCAAAAAGAATCACTGAAAATGGTCAAGTAAATTGATAGTTATGGCTGCCCAAAGTTAGCCATTTATACAAGGTGCTCTCTGGGAGAGACACCTATCTACCCAAAATTTCCTAAATCCTATTCCCCCTCTAAAACTCTATCTACTGAAGTACGGCACCAATCAAATTACTGTGTCGTACAGAAAAGTACAGGTGCGGTGTACTTTCTGTACGGCCATTGTACAATATGGCCAAATTGTCGACACGTGTCATAGCTGGATTTGCTTCCGCAATCTCCGGAGTCGCCGCAATCCAACATTGTCGCGCCACGTGTCACATTACGTGGCGATGGCTGAAAAACGCCAAAAGTACATGTTCCGTGATCGCGGCACCTATCGTGGCCGTCCGATCAAAACCGGATACAATCCTAGCTGCTGAAATTCGACGCGCGGTATTTGTTTCGCTATCGAAACAAATGCGCGGTATTTGTTTCGCTGTCGAAACAAATGCGCGGTATTTGTTTCGCTATCGAAACAAATGCGCGGTATCCGTTCTGCCCCCAATCCGTACTTCGTACTAAATTAAACTGTATCTATGTACTAAGTATCTATTAGCCGTTAAACGGATTAATCTACATATAACGATTTATATATTTGTCAAACCCTATATATCGTAATATCTGTTCTAGACATAACGGCTAGAGCTAACGGTTACTGTGGATTGGCGGACGGTAGGTACCAGGATCAATTCCTGGGTCCGTCAACTAACTTTTGGTAAGTCTACCTAATTTACCCCCTGTCTTCTCTAGAGAGTCTAGGCAGCCATGGCTCTAGCTCCCTATCCAGCCTTCAGTGACTACAACAAGTATGGGGGCTTGGAAAGGGGAGTTAGAGGCAGACCGCCTCAGCTCTTTTTCTATCCTAATACAGACCTATAAAATACTCAAATATCAACAGTCGCATGTCTTACCGTGACATTGTAGACGTACTTCCTTCCTAGCTGTGTCGTTTCACGGTTGAAGACGAGGCGCTTTGCCTTTGCGTCTCCTATCCGGTCAACGTGAAATGGCATCGGAATTTGAAGACCCCTGAAAAAAAGAAATCCGTACTGGACGAAAATCGACAAAACAAAACAAATTGTGCACTTTTTTTCGTCGATTAGAACGCAAACGGACAAAACATAGCGAATTCTGTACTTTTCTTTATCCTTGGAAATCGTATGAAATTTTTTGAAAATTACTGCAAGTGCGAATATATGTTTATATTTGTTTATCCAAAATACCTAGTTATAAGCCACATCGCGCATGTGTTTTAAACGTAAGTTTGAAGATGATGTTTTTTGTCTTGGAAGTGGCTCGAAAAACATAAGACGACAATTTTTCATATGTCCTAAATTCGAGGATGACATAAAATGCACCCTACAAATTTGCGACTCCTTCGTACGGTTGCAACTTAGGCACTACGGCGCTAAGTTTTACAGGAAAATAATAGAAAAAACCCTTACCTATGCACATGGGGACATACCCTTAGGGTACTTTCGCATGTGCTAAAGTTACAGTTATTTTTTGTCGTTTTCCTCCATAACTTATAAAATAACGAGAAAATCCACAGCCGTACCAAAAAAATAAAATTGACACTGCACAAGATGCGTTACCTTACAACTTTAAATGTACTGCAATTTGTCGTCTTGCGCGAAGTAGTTTGTCATCTAGCGCATTTCGACCCAATTTCGCTTCCTTCCAGCTCATCTTCAAACTTTATAAAAAATTACCTCGCGAGGTGATTTTAAATAAAGTTCCACGAGGTAAACGAATAGGTAGATTCTATCGCATTTGCCGGAATTTTTTCACAATTTTTGAGCGCGGAGTACCAAAAAAAAAACCCACCGCATGTTTATAGCATGTGCCTGACTTTTTTTCGTGCTCTTTTTTCCGTATAGGGGCCGTGGAGGGGGTTTCAACCAACGGACGCCATTTCGCAAAAGGGAAGTCCGTGAATCACTGTTAGAAATCGGCAATATTCAACTTATCGCAAGGGCGCCAAAGTGTTAACTTTGGAAAATGGCTTAGTCGGGGATCGAACCCAGGACCTCTGTAAACTGTACACTAGCTCTACCAACTAAGCTACCCGGCCGATGTGTACGCAAGCGCCTAATACCGAATTTATACGGCTATAAAGGGCGCACTGGCGAACCAGCTTACAGCGCGATACACACGTGTGGAGTCCAAAGTGGACAATTCTCCAACAATCACCTCTCTCTCTCTCCTTCTCCCACTAACGCGTCTATCTCACAATTCTTGCAATGAAAAAAGGCAAGAAAGGTATCAAATGAAAGATCTATAAAAAATATTTCTTTTGGTTGTCTTTTAGCTTATTTTGGTGGCAAGTAGAGTGAGAGTGGACGAAAAAATAAAATCGGTAAACCATGGCGGAATGTTTTGGAATTTGTGACGTCGACGCTATCATAAGTATGCGTGACGTCAAAATGTCACGAACCCTAAACATCTACAACGTCACAAGTAGTTAGACGTCTACAACCATCTCTATTTTGTAAACGTCATCAATTGTCGCGAGTTTTGTACGCGTCTACAATCTTCACAAATTACACCCACGTCTACATCCGTCACAATCTAAAGTTACGATTTCATTTCTTTAGGGTACGTCCCCATGTGTTAAAGTATCGACTTTATTTCGTCGTTTTCACCCAAAACGCAGTTCCGTACGAGAAAAACTTTAGCCGTACAAAATATTCAAGTCTTGAAAAGTACAGCAAACGTCAAGTCGATACTTTGAATGTACTTCATGTTTGTCGTCATATTAACAAATTTTGGCGTTTTCCTTTTTTCGACCCCTGGGCAAGAGAATCCAGCCAGTCAAAAAACTTTATCAAAAATCACCTCGCGAGGTGATTTCAAAGGAAGTACCGCCCAAACAACGAATGCAAAACGGCCCATGCACGCGCCACATGCGTGGAAAATTTTTAGGTGGATAAAAAAAAACAATTTGTCGCTTTGCGAACTGTACGTTTTTTTTTTTCCAGGGGTCTTTCCCAACCAGCGTCATTTCGCCCAAGGTGAAATCCGCTGAGTAGCTTCCCTCCTTCTAGCGTACACTCTCCACCTACCGTACACTCTCTCCCACTTCCACTATCACGCTCCCTCACACTCCATGTCTCTTGTTCTCTCACATTCAATATAAGGAGTCAACAGAACGCTAGCTGGGCAAGAACTCGAAATAATAGAACAAGAGCCGTTTTTCAACAACGTAAAAGGTATTTTTTCCTTATTTATATTATGTGTCATATATATATATATTTTTAATTTATTTATTTATCATTATCTCTTGTTTTTTTTTTTTTTTTTTTTTTTTGGGAAAATTGCATGAAATATCGTGAAAGCCTCACTAAAAAGGTTTTGACAGTTTTTCTGTACATATTACCTTTTCCGCAACAGATTAAGTTTTGGTAGCAGGTGTGGAAAAGGAAGAAATTATGAAGCATAAAATTCCTTGGTTTTGTAAAAACATGCACGCGGAAAGGAATCAGCTGGACAGTGGTAGTAGGGTAAGAGTGTGACAGTGGTAGTAGGGTAAGAGTGTGACAGTGGTAGTAGGGTAGGAGTGTGCCAGTGGTAGTAGGGTTGGAGTAGGTTGAACAGTGATGGTCTGATGTGGTCTGATGTCTACAATGTCACGGTCAACATCACGATGTCACGTGACGGTCAACATCACGATGTCACGTGATGTCGTGGGAGTTGTGAACAGTTGAACACCATTTGTCATTGTTGACGTGTACATCCGTCGTTAGTTTTTGAGACGTCACTAATTGCCGCGTGAATTATAGACGTCTACAACCGTAGTAGATTTTGCGTGCGTCATCAATCATAGTAAGTTTCGCGGTCGTTTCCAATCGCCGCAAGTTGTTACCCACATCTACACCCGTCACATTTTAAAGTTCCGATTTCATTTTCGCACATAGGGACGCTTTTCAAAGTAGTACGGAATACTCCACTACAGTACAGTCCAATTTTTTTTTTCAAAGTATCGCTTACATGGGGACGTACCCTTACATACGAATGCTCTGAAATCCGTACGGAGAATCTTCCCTAAAAAACAAAGTAGCAAGACTAAGTTTCGGTTACATGCGAAAGTACCCTTATTCGCGTCCACCTTGTCCCAAGGCAGCATGACCTGTACCACGTGGATGGTTGGCATCGCTCGTCCATTTTGTGACTCATCGTACTTTTGATTATTTACCAGGGGTGGATTTATCATTCCCCAGGTTTTAAATAGACTGTAACAGTTAACATGCGACTTAAGTGCCGTTAATGACACGGCGTTACGTGACATTTACGCGAAAGCTTGGATAGAGAATCTTCTCGACTATCGTGGCATAAAAATATAAGGAACGTTTGTCGATGTGCCAATTCCGTCAATTATGTGACGTGACAAATCATTGTCAAGACAGGGTTTTCAGCTGACGTGGCAGTATTTGATTCGACGCGATGACTAACGAAACCCCGCAAAGTTCCTGAACTTTCTGGATTATTTATGCCGTTCAAAATAATGAGTCAGAACCTTAGGCTGACGTGGCAATACCTTCCGAATATATCCGCACTTGAGCGGCTGTGACGTGACAAGTATGGGAGCTGGCGAGCATTTAGTGGTCAGACTTTTGTGTACGGATAATTGTACTTTTGTACTGAACGCGTTCCCTTAAGGACGAAAATATCATCGAAGGAAGTTTCTAGGAACCGTCGTACGGTACGGCGGCAGCCGTGAAACCCTAACACGCGAGTTTGCAGGGAGGATCGTTCGGCAGAAGATTGAAAACGCCCCAAAGCAATCAGTAGCGCAGCTTAGTTTATGACGGTGCAGTCGACTTTTGGGACAGAACTGTT
>JBBHKE010003348.1:0-59881 GCA_037447655.1 Zygnema cylindricum | reverse complement strand
AGTTTTTAATGCTACACAGAACGCTGCGAAGTTTTTCAAAGCTTTTTTATGCCACGCCGTTTCTGTTTAACATATGCCACTGTTGGCAGTGCCCATAACAACTGCGTATGTCAGCAGTGTTCGAATTCATAGTTAGAGCTCTCTTATGTATCCCGCACAAGGGTACATTGGCTATAAAACTACAATTTGTCTTTGCCGCACCGTATTTTTTCGAAACTTTTTGAAGCGTCGCAAGACACATCGTAATTTTTGAAACGGTTTGGCATGTCGCGTGTCATTGCGTGACATCGTAGACGTAGAGCCTTGCAGCCGTGGCAGTAAACATGCCTTTGCGTAAACCTCGCCTGTCCGGCCGCCATGACTTCGCAGATTTCCGCCATGACTTCGCAGATTTTTCACCTTCGCAAATTTTTCAACTTTACGTGAAATGACACTGCAGCATCGAGACCCCTGCAAAAAAAAACCGACCCCTGCAAAAAAAACCGTACAAAGTACTACAGTACCGGACAAAATGCAACAACCCTCTACTTTTTTTCGTCAAAAAAATTTGAAAAAATTTCACACGTGAAAAATTGTTTTCCTATTGGTGTAAACGGATTTTACTTAGCTTAAAACACATTGCCGATGTGTTTTATGATAAGTTTGACGATGACGTGACAGTGTGTCGAAAAAAAGCAATACGACAAATTTTCGTACATCCTAAGTTAGAGAATGACGCAAATTGTACTATACAAATTTGCGATTTCGTCGTACGGTCGCAGCTTAGGCAGTTCGACGCTAAGTTTGAAAGGAAAACGACAGAAAAAAAGCCAAACTTAGCCACATGGGGCCATACCCTAACTTGTTACTTAAAAAGGTGACATATGTAGACGTGTACGAGACAATGTGATAAATGAAGTGGTACACAAAATGAGGCGAAACTTCCACTCGGCTTCAATTTGAGGCGTCTCTCCGCACGTTGTACAAATTTTGTGACTTCGTAATGTCCGTACGCCACATTGTCGACGTGTCGAAACCCTAAAATACCTTTCGCTGTCGCACAGAAATGTCGTTTCTTTTTTCGTCTTCCACCTTGCCGACAGGTGCCCAATTTTTTTCCTACGCCGTACGTGTGAAGACACGTGTGTTTGAGAGAAACGACCCCTATACGAAAATCAGCGCAGGGAAAACAGTACGCACAGGCTGAAAACGTGCAGTGGGTTTTTTTTTTAGTGCTACGGGCACAAAAATTGTCAAAAAACTTCCAACACGTGCGGCAACAAATGTCTATTCGCTCACATCATGGAACTTTATTTAAAATCACCTCGCGAGGTGATTTTATATAAAGTTCGAAGATCAGCCGATGACGTTTACAAAATAGCGACGGTTGTAGACCTCAAGCTACTTGTGACATTGTAGATGTTTAGGGTTTGTGACATTTTGACGTCACGCTCAAATTATGATAGCGTCGACGTCACAGATTATACAACTTTACACCATGGTTTCCCGATTTTGTTTTTTAGTCTTTTCTCACTATACTTGCAATCAAAATACGCCCAAAGATGGTTAGAAGAAACCCTTTTTAGAGATCTTTCATTTGATACCATTATTAGCGTTTTTCATTGCAAGAATTGTGAGATAGACGCGGTAGTGAGAGGGAGACACAGAGAGGCGCTTTCACAGACTTCGCTTTTGCGAAATGGCGTTGTTGGTCGAGACCCCCTCCACAGCCCCTGTACGGAAAAAAACGCACGGAAAAACGTCACGCACAGCCTAGAAATGTGCAGTGGGTTTTTTTTTTGGTACTCCGCGCACAAAAATTGTTGAAATACTTCTGACACGTGCGATGACATCTGTCTGTTCGCTCACCTCTTATAATTTTATTTAAAATCACCTCGCGAGGTGATTTGATGTAAAGTATGAAAATGAGATGGAAGGACACGAAAGTGGGTCGAAACGTGCTAGGCGACAAACTGCATCACGCTAAATGACACACTACAGTACATATAACATTTAAGGTAACGCAACTCGTACGGTGGTAATTTCAATTATTTGGTACGGCTGCAGATTTTCTCTCTTTTTTCTAAATTATGGAGGAAAACGACAAAAAATACCTGTAACTTTAGCACATGCGAAAGTACCCTTAGAGCAAAAAACATCGAAAACAAGAAAAAACAAAAATAATACGAAAACCAAACTACAATAGCATGGAAAACCACGCTATACACAAACTCTGAAAGACAAATAGGGTCGTTGGCCCAAAACCTAAAACAGGTCACACCAAATGTCCGAATGACAAATATCATCAGTGTGCAAAGGGTGACGCGAAGGTAAATCTCCCATTCCACGACCATCGTTCACAACCGTGCTTTGGCGGATAAAGGTCGATGCTTGAGAGCGATGAAGGGCAACAAAGATGAGTTCGTGGTAAAAAATCGGCATGAAAGTTAAAGACGGGCTACCAGGTCCCCTAACTCCAAAAGGCGGTCGAGTGCAATCACAGATGAAGTCCAAGGTCCCAAAATATATCCAAAGTAAATTGTATTATGTTGGGTCTCGGTGAGCGTAATCACGTTTTTTAGAGGTCGTTACATTACGGGCCGCAACACCAATATGTAATGTCGCGCGTAAAAATGAAATCGTTACTTAAGTCTTTGAAAATTGTATACGTCGACAATGCTTGTGGCAGTTGTCAACGTCTCCAGTCTATGTTGTCGCATTTTATTTTTTTGAAACTGCTCATGACGTCGCATGACTCTGCGTGACGTTGTAGACGTACGACCTCCCAACCAGTGTCCCTCATGGTTGAAGAAGATGCCTTTATCTTTGCTCCTTAGTTTTGTGGTCGTGAAATGACAATTATTTCTTACGACCCTTGGAAAAAAAATCCGAATTAGATGCAAATGGACATAAAATAATGTTTACTTTTCCTCGTTATTTGAAATAGGTTTGAAAAAATTAGAATCCTTTGAAACAAACGAAGTTGTTTTTCTATTTGGCTCGGTGATACTTTATAAGAGATGTGTTTTATGGTAAAGTTTGAGATGATGTGGCATGACATGCTTGTGGGTGGAAAAACAGAAGATGACAACATGTAGTGCATTATTTGGAGATGACGTAAACGGTTGTGATTTTATCAGTATGGTGTTAGTTTTATGAGAAAAACGACAAAAAAACCCTTACTTTTGCACATGAAGGCAGGCCCACGGTTTGTATATTACTTCGCGTCTCTTTACTAGCGATTGTTATTTTCTTCTCGACCTTAATGTGTTGGGGTGCTACCACGTGGGTTCCTTTATACTACAACTATACTCTTTTATTTTGTATCATCTTCAAGTAGTTGCCTTTGCCATGCTCCACTTCTCACCTTTATGGCCCGTATACATCGTACCGTGCACCTCGAGCAGTGTGGCGAACTCTCCCTTATTGCTTTAGCACTTTGACCTTTAATCACCAACCACGGAGGCAACGCTTATATTCCTTTAGACCCTTCACCCCCCCTGTTTTACCTTTTAGTTTATCTTATGATCCACTTAAACCCTTCGATGTTTACCAAGAGACCTTCACTAAAATTTTGGTTCAACTCCCTCGTCTCTTTTTTGAGGGACCCTCGAGAATGTTATATGATTTTTTATGCAATATGTTTCCTCATGAATGATAATTAAAGAGGTTTTGATTTGTTGTTTAGATTGTCTTCTCATCTGGCTCATAGACATGTCGCACTTCTGACAGCAACACACCCTTATTTTCATCTAAAACCATCACACCTTATAGTTATCTTAAAGTGTACTATAGGTGTTTTTCCTATTACTAATAAAGAAGTTTTTTACCGTATCGTAGTTAAATCAATACATTTACAGGTTGAAAGGGATTTTCATGATCACTTTTCCCCACATCAGTTATGCTTCACAATGGCTGGAGGTTGGGAGACGGTTGTGTACGGTTTACACCAATTCTTAGCTTGCACTCGGATTGGGTGGCTGCAAGTTGACATTGCCAATGCTTTCAAAAATATCAATTGTAATGCATCTTTTCAGAGCTTCAACATGCCCTGACTCCAATCAACCATATTTGTTCATCTGTTCGTGTTTTTAACACCAAATTTAACCTCTTTACTTTACCCAATGGTTCGACCATTGGGGGACATTGCCACTTTGGGATCGGCAATTGCTTCCACCGAGGTGACCCTATAAAAGCTATTTTATTTATCATGGCCCACCTACGATCTTTAAGTTACAAAACTACTTCCAACTTGTATATTCCCTCCTGTTGTCGGCGAAGCAGGTATCATTTACTCCCTTTTGTTGTCGATGACACACGTATCATTTGCCTGCCATTGTAAGTTGTTTACAAATTTCAACATTTATTTTAACAATATTCCAAAATAAGTCGTTACGTCAAGTTCACCAAATGTGTCGCATGACGTGCTTCAAAGTTACCACTGCGATTCCCTCTCGTACTCTTGCTCTTAAAGAGGACATCCAGACTTTAGGTGCTGCTTTTGGAGTCGTTATTTTGTAAACTACTTTGTTAAGGAAGATTTCTCAGACGACCTTGTACGCTGGAAGGACCATTTGAACCTTCATAACTAACAAGCGGAGTTTGTTATTTTCTTCGTCATTTTGTTGAGCGCCCACTCTTCTTAGTGTACACCTCATCCGCAACCTCATTTTGGATATCCTTTCCAACTTTGGTAATCCTCTTCACAATTTTGCATTAACTTGTCGATTGTGTTGGCAAAATACAACATGGCCCTGTCGCTCGGAAAGCCAAAGCCTACTCAGTTCGTAAACAAGGGACTTTACCACTCTCATTTAGGCTTCTTGCCCAGGTCACACAACCACTGCAGCAACAGTAGTAGCTCACCCAGGGAATTGGGCTATAATGGCGTATATTGCCACATAAAGCTATCTAATGCACAACACATCTTTTGCCTCATGCAGTCTTAAAAGTGGACGAGGTTCTGTTACCATTTCAACAGTCATTATCGCCACCTTGTTCGCTTTTATCGGTTGAGACCAAAGAACAAGCTGCTATGTTATCTTCCCTCATCATCGGAAGCCACTGTTTGGTGGAACAATATGTCTCCGACAAGGTAGTTACTGTTGATTTTAAAAACGTTCTTGAGGCGCTCCATTTGGGCGAGGCACGTAGTCGACTTCGCTCTTGCTCAGGGTAAAGGGTTGGAGTTTAGATTGTTGCTATACTGGCTCGCTCCGCTTGTCGTCTTCACATTTTTCTTTTGTGATTTACTTAACCACCAGCTTGCCACCCCCTTCGTTTATTGGCAATCCTTGTTGGATCCGTGGTCAACCTGTTGATGAATAGGGCATCAATTTGCTCTGTTGCTCACAACGTGGGAAGCGAACAACAACCCACGACATTGTTCAATATGTAATAGCCGCAATGGGAACAAAGCAGGGTACATAGACAAACACGAAGTGTCATATATACTCCCTCCACGATGTCAAACTAGCGTATTCGCGACGCCCACGTGTAGTGTGTGTCTTTGCACAAAGCATATTGCAACCCTATCTCGATTGTAAGATACGCAAACTACGATTAGTAGCCAACTGAAAAAAGATTAAAGTTTATTGAAAATGCGCAATTGTAAGCCATCATAGTACATGGAAACAAAATAAATAAATGAAAGGGCAGAATTAAAAAGAAAATTTGCACAAGCCCTCCCCTTAAATGACCAGCTCACCATATTCGCTAAAATTTTATACCACACTGATTTTTGCCCTTGATTACAATCGGATAAAAATGACAAATTTTAACAAAATGAAAAGTCAACACAATAATGAACCACACTAAAAGTGGTGCTTCGAGGAATCGGATGTCGTACAATAGAAAAAGTGTTAGCAACAACCAAGGAAAAGTAGCAATGATAATTGCTCAAATAACCGTGTACAATATGAAAAGATACAATCTTTTTGTTCAAAAGGACCGGGACATCAACGTACATAATAAAAAATCAAATATTAGAATTGTAAAAAATTAAAGAAAAAATAAGGTTCGAGTTTGCCTCGTTGATGTATTAACAAACACATTTATTGCTCCAAAGTATTTTATACAACGAGTTTTGGAAAATCTTATTTATCGACAAAGCAATAAAAAAAACACGCATCCAAATGAGGACCAAAAAACAAGGAACAAAAAGAAACTGACCTCGTCACATTTTTTGTCTTAAAATGCCCCAAAAAATAATTGCTTGTCAACTCCAAGCCTTAAATCAAAAGTTAAACGATGTCACACTACAACTTGCAAAATCATCTTCTCCTTTGTTCAAATATGAAAGGAACACGGTGCTGATGATTATTAGAGTTGATAACACTAATTCAGTCACAACTCTTTTTGGCGGAAAATCATAAAATAGAGTTAACAACACTGTTTAAGAGAGTGGACAACTATGAGCTACGTCTCCTTGCACTAATTTAGCATCACATTAACAATAATAAGTCCCTAAACGCTAATAACGATTGGGCAATGTCCTCTCACCTTTTTTCCTCATATGATCACGATGAAACCCAATTTTAAGAAACAATTTTAGTGAAAGTACTTTTGTCCTTTAGTCTAATCCACACTTGTTTGAAAAATATACACTCTTGGGTTCCTCTTCCCTCAACTTTTATTCAGACTACTGAACGATTTTTTCCTTTTCCAAAAGACACCCTGAGCATTTTTATTCCTTTTTAATATGAGCCTTTTTCTTTACATTTTCTAATACTAATGACTGTTTCTCGATTTTCTTATCTTTTTCTTCCATCTTAACTTTCAATTCCTACTCTAAGTCCTGCAAATGTCTTTGCTTCTCAGTCATACCTTTAACCTTTGCACTTCTTCCCACCTTTACCTTTAACCTTTCCACTCCTTCCCTACCTTTACCTTTAACTTTTCCACCTCTTCCCTACCTTTAACCTTTCCATCATTTCCTCAGCAAGGTTTTGTGGAAATGCTTTTTCAACATCTACCTCTTCCGTTTCAGTCTTCGGTCCATTGACTTCCTGAAATGTTGTCGGAAGTTCTTCGATCACCAGGTTCATAAAATTTTGGAGTTGCACTCTCTCGATTTCCTGGCCAAAATTTCCCTTCAGAAAATTTTCCGATTAGTGTTTCGACTGTGAGGAGAGTAGAGAGGAGGGACGGAGAGGGTAGGAGTAAAACGAGAAGAGAAGGGAAGGGAGAGGAAGGAAGGAGCGGGAAAGGAAAGAGAGGGGAGGAGCAGAGAGAAAGGAGAGGAAGAGGAGAGGGGAGGAAATTTTTCGATTACTGATTCAACTACTGGGACTTGCTCTTTCTCCATCTCCTTTCCATTATTAATCTGTGGCGATTCTTCATTTTCCAGTTTGAGTTTCGTTGGGAGTTTCTCCCTCTCCACCTTCTTTTCCGAACTAACCTCCTGCCAATCGTTGACCACCAATTCCACTTTTTCTTGAAACTGCTTCTTCTCCACCTCTCTTCCAGAATTTATTTGTGGCAATTCTTTGATTTCTTTACTTTCTGTTTTAACTTTTTCTGGAACTCTTTCTCCGTCTCTCATAGATGGATTGTACTCCTCTAAAAAAGCAATACTAAACTTACAGAACAATTTGAGGAGAAAACATTTGTTTAAAACAGAAGTTTATCAAAGTTCACGAATGCAAGAATGGAAAATATTGAGTTTTCTTTCAGTGTCACAATAAATATACCGATTCATGATTTTAGCTTTCAATAGGTTAAGGGGCCAGCAACAATTCTGAATACATTTTACTCCCAGTCCTTGCAAGAAAAATAAATAACTCTAGGAAGTGGAAGCTCGGGGGATGAAACAAACGATGCCTACATGTTGACTAAAAGCACTAGTAGCACATACCTTTTAGCGCCTAGTCTATTTGCTTCGAACTTGCTAATTTCGCCATTTAATATTTACTTAATTTGCAAGGCAATCATGGATGGACTAAGTAAGGAGAATCTACCACTAATAGTATCCCTGCAATAGTTTTCATATTTAAAGCTATCCAACCTCAACATCTTCCTATCTCAGATCTGAGTATCCACTTAAAATGCAGAAGATTTGTCTGAACCAACCTCTGATTCAATTCGGCAAGCCTTCTTCGTTTCTCTGAAATCTCATTTCCAGGCAGCCTCAGTATACGATCTACAACATCAGCTTCTGTCTCTCCTTCTTCCTGCAAATAAACCACACTCTCATCAAAAAAGTTATAGGCATCCAGAAACCTCCTAGAAGCTATGATTGGAACCCCTGCAATGAGAGATGCAGCAACGGAGGACGACGAAATTGTGGTATAATACTCTTCACGAGCAAAAGCTGGAATTAGAGCCAAATTATGATGGAGGAGGTAATAGAATTGGTCATAGGCAAGCCCTTCCCACTGATAAACTTTGTTGACAACAGGGTAAGGAAGTGGTGCAAACTTTTGGCCAATATAGCTCCCAAGCAAGTTAAGCTGAAACTGAGTCCACGAGCTAATACTTGCATCATTCGATAACCAACTGTTAAGATTGTGAAAAACTTGTGAGTAATTTCTTCTCTTACTGTCAAACTTTCCCTGAATCACAATGTTGGCAAAACAGGCAACAACTTTCCTGTCTTTCCAATTCTTCAAACGACTGGTTTTCCATGGGGGACATAAATTTCTTTGAGGAAGGAGAAATGTGGCAGGCATTGAACTGAATTGAAGCCCATGAAAGGCCGTAGAAATGTTGAGAAGCTGAGGAAAAATTTCTGCTCTAAAGTGTTTACAAACATGTGGTGCCAGCGTAACTAACGTAAGAATATTTGCTGCTGCAAATGATTGGAGCTTTTCTTGATGTTCCAAAACTCGCTCTGGGTGATGCACAATGCAAACCACTTTGAGCCAAGGGTTGAGTTCTCTCATCCTTTTCAAGGCATCGGTAACATTGTCCAAATCACCTCCTAAACAAGTGCTCAGGAAAATAACATCTGGCGTGTTCGAATGAATCACATTGGTGCTATATACCATTTTCCAGTCGCTGAAATTCACTACCTCAGGTCCTGAGGGAAGTATCCTTCTCAAAAACTCTTCTGATCCATGCTTATGATATGCCAACGCAATGCTAAGATTTACATCTGGCAACCGTTTGAGTGTGTCAACGAGCCAAAAAACCACTTCGAAATGGAATCGTACTGTATTCACTACTACAACGTTTTGAGACGATTTCACAATTCGAGATATGATTTTTCCATTTGACATGGCTAACTGCTCCCTGTTTTTTAATGTCGAATAGACGTCTGTGAATGCTGGCTCGTCTGTAACAAAAAGCTCTGCTTGCAATTGCTCATCTTCCGTTGGAATGAAATCGAAAATATTGGTTTTATCCGCCTGTTCCTTACTACTGTGCAAACAACTTAGCAAATCTGTGCTTGAAATTTCAGAGAGTAAGATGGCAGTCCATGCTATCACTACTAATGTACAAATTATGAAGGAATACAAAACAAAAAGACGAACAAATATTGAAATCCGGCAACGATTTAAGTATGTTTTTGATGCCATAATTGCTCGTTCAACTTTAGGGTTCTGATAAAACCTCACAAAATATAAAGCAGAAGCTCAGCATGGTTGGTTAACCGCAATACAGCTCTCCTTGTCCATCCTGTGAAGCACCAGTTGACATAAAATTGACATTATTTTCAAAAACGGTAATCAAATTCATAACTTCCATAAGTAACTAGATTGTAACTAATTCCTTAACAAATTCTATGAGCAGAATTTAATCAACCCCTTCATTTTAGCACAATGCACCTGTATTAGAAAGTGACTTTCTGCAGAAAACAATCAAGTGCTTTGTGTATACTGTATACGATGACTTCTAGGGGCTGTTACTCTGGTTTTAACCGTTTTACTCTACAAAAAATCTTGGCACACAAATGCACAAATGTACATGTGGTTCACGGTAACGAAACTGCGGCAACCACGTGTAAATTAAAAATGGTGCGCCCATGCACTTTGTCACTTTACGTGAGCTCCTTTTTTAAAGTACATACCGTGAACTTTGGCCGGCCGTGTGAATTGCTTATTTTATTGACGGTCGACGTTCACAAGCGCGGCAAAAATTTAAGAGGTTGTCTCGCAACTCAAAACTGTTCAAAAGGATTGACCGTCAAAATCTAAACTCAACGGTACTTAACTTGTACTAATGTGTACTTTAAATGTACAATCCTTGTACTAATGTGTACTTAAAATGTGCAATCTTTGACAAAGTGACGTAGGTGACTGCGCGCAACCAAAATAGTTACTGCGATTATCAATTCCCTATCGTTATTGACGATGATAACGATCCACGGTGTACTGTATAGTACTGTACGGTAAACTCTACAGTACCCACGCTATATATAGTCGCGCTCTATACAGCTGTTGTGTATAACAGTATATTGGAAATGTGGCGATGACGTAAATCAGCTTCCGAATTTAGCCACCAAGGTTGGCTGGCAAAAATGCTTTAACACTTGGGAAACCTAATTCCTAAGCCACGAATTTTTCATGCCTCTTTCCTTTCTTTTCAAGAGGACTTCGTGGATTTGTTCATGGAAGAAATTGGATATGCGCATGAAACATGACACACCTATTAATGTGTATGCACTTCATTCTAACAAAGACATATCGATTTTTTTTGTTTTCTTACTGTTTTAGTCGTCTTTGGCATCCATGATGCGTCTTTTGCTGTCTTCTCTTCTTCCCATTCTCTGCCCTTTTGTTGAAATCTAAATTTTGAAGTCGCCTTTCTTTTATCGCAATATTTTTGTTTTTCGTTTTCTTTTTTAGATTGTTTCTTTTCCAGAAGGTTTGTGTGAGGTGCGTGTTCTCAAAAAATCAGAAAAAAAAAATGCCTTCAAAATAAGTTGTAGAAGACAAAATAAAATTGTTGGATTTCTGCTAAATTAGATACGAATACAACGTATATTTTGTCATTTACAAGACTGGAAATTGAAATAACATAGGAGTCAGCTCTGTTTTGTTTTGCAATATATTGATCCAGGAACAATACAGTTGGTTTCTATGAAGTAGGAATCACAAAATTTAGTTAGTATTTGGCCATTGGCAAGAAAGTAACTCCTATAAGAAGTTACTAAAGAAAAGGAGCAGTGAAGGAGGGAACGAAAGTGAGAATTAGGGTAAGAAGCAGCGTTCCTTATTAAGAAGGCTTAGTGGTGAGGAGTTTCAGTGGCAAAGAGTGAATGAATCACAGGTTGTGAATTACAAAACCTTTTGCGAGAAAAAATAAAATACAATAAAAAATTGCAGCATTGAAGGTAAAAACTAGTGAATTTTCACAAACCAATGGACAGTGTAGTGCATGAACGCCTTCAACCTCCAATAATCAATATTGGATGGCTTGAGCAAGAGAAAAAACAATGGGAAGCAGCCTATGTTCGAGAGAAAATTGCGAAGGAGGAAGTTCAAAATCTTGCAAGGGCAGACAAGGAGGAGAATTTGAGGCTCAAAGAGCAGTTGAAGAAATTGTGGACTAGGCATGAACAGGAAATGCAGAAACTCAAATGGGAAAAGACAGAGCTCTTGTCCTTAACAGAACAGGTAGAGGCAGCTTACACTCGGTTTGATGCGGAGGAGGAGGAACTGCAGACCGCTTCTGATCAGCTGGCTGTGGAGATGACCAAGTTTGAAGAAGAAAAAAGAGAAAAACTGGATGAACTTTGGGTAGCTTCAAATGAGCTGGCTGTGGAGATGACCAAGTTTGAAGAAGAAAAAAGAGAAAAAATGGTTGAACTTCGGACAGCTTCCAATGAGCTGAATGCGGAGAGGAAGAAGTTTGAACAAGAAAAACGAAAAAGAATGGATGAACTTCAGACAACTTCTAATGAGCTGGATGTGGAGAGGAATAAGCTTGAAGAAGAAAGAAGAGAAAAACTGAATGAATTTCGGAAAACTTCCAATGAGCTGGATGTGGAGAAAAAGAAGTTTAACTGAATGAACTTCGGAAAAATTCCAATGAGCTGGATGTGGAGAAAAAGAAGTTTGAAGAAGAAAAAAGAGAAAAACTGGATGAACTTCGGACATCTTCTAATGAGCTGGATGTGGAGAGGAAGAAGTTTGAACAAGAAAAAAGAGAAAAACTGGATGTACTTCGGATAGATTCCAATGAGCTGGCTGTGGAGAGGAAGAAGTTTAAACTGGAAAGAAGGAAAACTTTGGATTCATGCGACAAGGGCCAACAATTATTGACAGAAACGGGACAGCAAGAGGAAGAGGTGAAAGCACCAGTCGAACAGTGGAAATTAAACGAAGAAGAACATCAGGCTCATACAAAGGAGCTGGAGAATGTTCCGTGCCAGAAAATGACAGAGGGTGAGAAAGAAAAAATTGTAATAACAGCTCAGGAAATAGACGGGTTGAAGGTTGAAGCGAAGCTCGAGGAATTAAAAAGCATGGGAAAACTCGACTTTGATACTAATACAAAGATATTATTCGAGTCACGAAAGGAAAACGTAAGCTTGAAATTGTTATTGGGAAAATGCAATAATTCACAATTGGAGGGATACGGATCCGCAAGAACAAGAGGTTTTTTTGAGAGTTGTTTGGAGAGAAGACTGTCTGGCAAAAAAAGACTCAACGTAGAGAGGGTAGAGGGGGAAACCGAGGAGGGTGTAATTTTAAATGGACAAGTTTTAGCACAACATCATACAAAGATATTGTGTAAGCCATTTTTCAAAAATAAATCGAAGAAAGAGAAGGAAAGAGAGGAGGATTTGGAAAATTATCAGCTAGGATTTCTTCACTTAGACATGTGGAGGGGAGAAAGCGAGATCGAGCTGGGGAGAGGGGGCGAGAGAGAGATGGAGGTGGGGACGGAGATTGAGATAATGGAGCAACCTCTTTCAACTTTTGTTTCGGGTATTATTGCCATGGAGGATGTTAGGGAAGGAGAGATAATGTACGAGGGAGTTGGTGAAATATCTTCAGATAGTCCCACAAAACACAACTCACTACAATTGTTTGGCTTCACTATAGTTTAAACGTGGAGTTTTTGTGTTTCCAAAATAAATCATTGTAAGTAAACCCCTTTTGTAGGCTAATGGTGCATTTGATACAAGCGAGAATAATTGTCTTATCGCATTAAGACATAACATAATAACGATATTTTTGGTCGGACTTCTTTTATACGAATGAAATACGAGAGCAGGATAAGGGTTAGGTGTTGTTGTTACAATGATAGGTATATAATAGTAACTACCCGACCTTGTGAAGATGTATGTGGTGTTTATGTTGTTCAAGTAATAGAAACTTTTTGCCTCTCCTAAGGGAGTGTCTTTCTGTTGTCTACTCTTGTTTGTTTATCATATTGTTTGTTTACCTTGAATCGCTCTTTATAGGTCACTTGTATATCGGAGAAAAAAGGTTTTGTAGGATTTATTGTAAGAGTAAATCAATCATTTATCGTAAGAGTAAAGCAGTCACTTAGTCACTTTTCCTCTTTCAATTGACTAGTCTTGAACAGTTAACCACTACACCGTCCATTGCCGTTAAAGTTAATGAAGTGTTAACACTTTCATTGAAGTCGACTTTGCCATATTATGTTTTACAACGTGGTTCAATACGGACCACTCACCAAATCAGTATTGTTAACACTAACTTATGATTTTGGGTCAAAAACGTCCTCTTGAGCAATTACCTTTATTAGATATCAAGTGTCGACTCACCAAATTAGCATGTAATTTCGTCTTCCTTTTTCCAAAGCATTGCTAATAATTGTATTGCTAATAATCGTACAAACACGTTGACACGTTTAGTATAAGGTCGTGCTAACAAGGTACCTTTGGGCAATGTGCTTTATTTTTTTTGTTACCAAATCGTCATAAATTCTTGAAGCGCATAATTTGGTTGTAATATTTGTACGGACGGACACAATTTAAGATTTGTGCGAAAGTTTTAAATTGAAAGATATTTATGCGCGTAATATATCATCGTACGAACTGTGTTGTAATGTTTTAGAACGCAAAGTCCATACCACGAAGGTCAATGGATGGCAAAAGAAGCGTCAAAGGATATCCCTGGGCAAAGAATTTTTTGTGGGTTTTGGAGGAAGAACATGACCAATGCCTCTCTCGTCTATTGTGGATCGCATATAACTTTCCAAACATATCAATTGTACATGTCCAGTTTATTCACAAATTGGATGGATTGCGCGATTATATCGCGGATGAGAAAAAGAAAAAAATCGGATGATCAATGCTTATGCTTGGAAGCTTGGAGGATCTCCATAGATCTCTAGCAAACATGTTTTATTTAAAAAAGAAGAAAAAAAAAACACCACGGATTGGTTCGAAAACGTATGGCGTCCAATAAGCAACCTCACATTTTCGCCGATGGAATGTTACCCTTAGTCAAATAATCAATTCATCTTATCCTACACTTTCACTACAATCAGTGTTGCATATAACGGAAGCGCAGGTTTTCGTTACCAAAATTGAAAAGGGTTATGATTCGCGTAAGTACATCAAAATCAAAGTATGTTGACCATACATCTGACATCTTGTGTATAAACGATGACAAATTGCTTAATAAACCTTGTTTTTAGATTCGTCTATATTATTTTGCTCTCAAACAAAGTACCGGAAAAGTTATTCCCATTGGTCTCTTCCTCCTCTCCTTGCTCTTCTCCTCCAACGAGTTTAGGTGAAATGTATGTCAAAGACAAATGATAGACTTAAAAACTGTAATACACCATAATTTTAGACAAACTTACCTCCTTTCCTGCAAAAATATTTGATACATTTTCAGCTCATTGGGCTGTCTAACCGAAAAAAGATACTACACGTCAGATTGCCTTTTGCAGGTTTTTCATAAAGGTTAATATAATCTATCCGCACCAAAGGTGCTAAATTTTGTCTTTTTTTTCACATAAGTACGAACCATTTGCCATGTCATTAACTCAAAAATGGAAACCAATTAAAAAACGAAAAAACTCCAACACCGTCGACATTGTATTGTGCCGATTAGAAGTTTAATTTTTGACTTTCAAAACCCGGAAAGGATATCCTTTTGGGTTTAAAGTCATATTTAAATATCGTCAAAATCAGAACATCGTGACTTTCGACTTTTGTGAGTACATCGAGTATATCCACTATTTAAGAGTTCAACATGAAACACGAGTAAAATCATCAATATTTTTAAAATTGGAAGTAAAATGCATTATTAGACTAACTGTTAAACAAGCGAAACATGAAACTTTTATGACCCGCAAACACATACAAACTATTAATAATCAAAGAAAATTTTAAACACCTAAATTTTTTCATTACAATTAATGGATTTGAAGTTTGTCAGTTTTCCAAATTAATATTTTATATAATACTTTATACGATGGTGTTTTAGACCATTTTTATTTGATGACATTCGAGATATTTGATTATTAGGGCGTCATATTCAACGAGTTTCTCAATACTTTTTAATAATTTATACTTAATACTTAATTTATTTTGAAGACCAATATCCCAAGGTTCTCCACAAACAGTACCCACAATTTTTTATCATCACAAATTGTTTTTTTTAGCATTTTTTTGGGGTTTTTTTAGGGCTTTTTAGGGTTGTATAATTTGTTTATATATAACTTGCGGCTTTATAACTTGTGCGATTCTCCATTATTTAACGAAAAAGGGAAAGGAAAAGGAAAAAACCGCTTCTTTGGAACATTTCAATAAGACACCTTCGTGATGTACCCATTTCGATCAAATATTCTACTGAAGCTTA
This sequence comes from Zygnema cylindricum, assembly GCA_037447655.1. Lineage (NCBI taxonomy): Eukaryota > Viridiplantae > Streptophyta > Zygnematophyceae > Zygnematales > Zygnemataceae > Zygnema > Zygnema cylindricum. Next base: position 44,171 of record JBBHKE010003348.1, on the reverse strand, counting down.
ATATTATTATTATTATTATAATTATTACTATTATTATTATTGCTACTATGGTGTCATCTAAATATTTTGGACCTGCCCGAAAAAGGTTTTCATAAGGTTTTAAAAGTGCAATTTTTTGGAACAAAGTGGATGGAAGTGAAAACTCTATTTTGGGAAGAATTGATTTGTGGGAATATGGGATTGTACTAGGTAAGAAATGAGAGGGAGAGGAGAGAGTTTGGAAGGGAAGAAGGGAGAAGGGAGAGGGGAGAGAGGGGAGAGAGGGGAGGGGGGAGAGGGGAGGGGGGAGAGGGGAGAGGGGAGAGAGGGGAGAGAGGAGAGGGGAGAGGGGAAAGGGGAGAGGGAAGGGAGAAAGATGGAGAAAGAGAGAAGAGAGAAAGAGTGGGTGGGAGAGAGGGAGAGAGAGAGGGAGAGAGGGAGGGAGGAAAAGCGCAAGGTAAAAGAGGGAGAAAGAGAGATTTTTTTTTTTCTTTTTTATTATTCTCTCTCAACCTTCTTCATTTTCCTCAAAATCATCGTCCAAAGCAATTTCATTTGGGTCCATACAACTTTTCAAATTTGATTTCTTCTCGTCTTCTATCTCATCGATGTCGTCGGGGAGGGAATCCTCTCCCTCTCCCTCTCCCTCTCCCTCCATCAAAGCGTTTCCCTCTCCCTCCCTTCCCTCCCGCATTGTTGACAGCCTCCCACTGCTTTCTGAGGTAAAAAAAAAAAAGAAAAAAAAGAAAAGGGAAAAGCAACGAGGAAAAGAGAAAACCAAAGACAAAAAAAAAAGAAAAAGAAACAGAAAAGAAAAATTTGTTAAAATGAAAAAGGACAGAAGAATGAAGAACCCCACTCCCTCTTCCCCATTCTCCCTCTCCCCCATTCTCCCTCCCCGCCATTTTCCCTCTCCCCATTCTCCCTCCCTCTCCCTCTCTCCCCCCTCCCTTCTCCCTCCCTCTCCCTCTCTCCCCCTCTTCCCCACACCTCGTCTCCCCCTCTCCCCTTTCCTCCACCTCTCCCCTTTCCTAACCCTCCCCCTCCATCCTCCCTCTCCCAATCTCTCCGCTCCCCTCCATCCCTCCCTTCTCCCACCTTTCTTCACACTCCCTGCTCCCTGCCCTCTCCTTTTTCACTTTCCTTCCCTCTCCCTGTCTCAGATCACCAAAAATCTCCTTCTCTCTCCCCCGCCGCCATCATTTCTCTCTTACCTCCCTGTCTCCCTCCCCCCTGTGACATGACGTCTCACTTTGCCTCCCCTTCTCCTGAGCCCTCTCTTACCTCTCTCTCCCTCTCCCCCCTGGGTCATGACCTCTCTCTTCCCTTCTTCTCTCCCTCTCTCTCTTACCTCTCTTGAGCCCCTTCTGACAAGACCTCTTACCTACCTCTCTGTCTTCTGCGCTCTTTCTTCCCTCTCCCTCTCCCCCTTGCGACACAACCTCTCTCTCACTCCCTCTCCCTCAATCCCTTACCTCTCCCTCTGTCTCTTACCCCCCCCTCACTTTCTTACCTCTCTCTCCCTCCCCCCCCTGTGATGTGACGTCGAAAGGGAGGGGCAGGTCCAGCAGGGACAGAAAAGCCTCCGTTTGGGGATTTCTCAGGCAGCCTAAACAAAAAAAAAAAAAGAGAGGGGGAGAGGGGGAGCGAGAGGAAGAGGAAAAAGAAAAGAAAAAAAGAATTGAGATAAGGATTCACCCCATTTTATTACTCATATTTTACACCTTTTTAACTTCCATTTTATACCCTCTTTTTAACCCCCTTTTAATCCATTTTTCCGCCTCTTTATCCAGCTTCCCTCCCCACCTCCCTCTCTCCCCTCCTCCCTTTCTTTCTAGCCCCCATTTACCTCCTTTCTTACCCCTTCTTTACCTCATATATCCCCCCACCTTTACCCCCTTTATCTCTCATTTACGCCTTTTTAAAATTCCCAATTATTCCTCCCTCTTTCACAACTTCCTCTCAGGCGCCCCCCTCTCTCTCCCTCCACCTCAACCCCATATCCCTCTTTTATCCCCATTTTACCCCAACTGTCCCTCTCTTTTTCTAACCTTCCCTTTCCACTACCCCTCCCTCTCCCCCTCCTTTTTTCGCTTTCCTTTCCCACTACCTCTCTCTCCCCACCTCCCCCCCCCCATTTTTTGCCCCCATTCACCTCTCCTTTTCCCACTACCTCTCTCTCTTCCTCCCCCCACTCTCTCCCCACACCGGATTATGGAACAGAACGAAAAAGAAACCCCTTCCCCCTCCCCCTCCCCCCCCTCCCCCCTCCTCCCCCTTCCTCCCTCCCCCCCCCCTCTCCCCTCCCCCCCTTCCTCCCCCCCCCCCCCCTCCCTCCCCCCCCCCTTCCCCTCCCCCCCCTTCCCCCCTTTTCTCACCTTCTTTGCCAACTACCTCTCTCTCCCTCCTCCCCCCCTCTCCTCTCTCCGGGTCGTGCAGCGGAACGGTCGCACAGAAATTGTTGGGAATAACGGAACCAACTTTTTTCAGTTTTTCCGATACCCATTTTTTGTGACTCTCTATATCCCTTGTACCCATTCTGGTTTAAAAAAAAGAAAAAAAGAAGAAGGGGGGAGAAGGAAGGAGGGAGGAGGGAGGAGGGAAAGGTAGGAAGGGAGAAGGGAGAGGGAGAAGGGAGAAGGAGGGAGAAGGGAGAGGGAGGAGGGAGAAGGGAGAGGAGAGGGAAGAGGGAGAAGGGAAAAGAGAAAAGAAAAAGAAAAAGAAAAAAGGAGTATGTGGAAACGATAAAAAATGAGAGAATAAATTAGAGTAAAAGTTAAATGAATATAAACAATGATAAAAAACAAAGAAATAACAATAAAAAAAAATATTTTGATTGATTAAAAACGGCAAAATCCTTTGTTTTAATAATTAGTCAAAAAAATAAATGAAGAAACGTTTTGGTTTAATAAAAAAAAAAGAAAAAAAATCCCAATTTAGATTTAGTAATCTTTTTGTTTTTGTTTTCCGAGAACTGTTGTATTTTGGAAGAGGGAGAGGGAGAGGAAGAGTAAGAGCCAAATAGGAGAGGAAGCGGAAAAGGTAGAGGGAGAGGGAGAGGGAGAGGGAGAGGGAGAGGGAGAGACAAAGAGAGGGCGTTGGGGAGGGAAAAAAGGAGAGGGAGAAAGTGAGGGAGGAGGAGGAGACAAGAGAGAGGGAAGGAGGGAGGAAAATAATCCCAAAACCCCGGCACTTCTCCAAAACCATCTTCAATTTTTCACTTCAAATCTCAATTTTTGAAAATTTAAAAGTTCTCTTCTTCATATTTCAAATTTCTTGTTCCAAATCCTCATTTCAAATTTGCTTCAGAATTTCCTACTCCCAACAACGATTTCCTACTCTTTTTTTTTTTTTTTTTTTTTTTTTTTTTTTAAATTTCCATTCCCAATTTCAAATTTTTTACTTCAAGCAATTTTCATTCCAAATTCCAAAATTTTCTAATAAGCATTCTTTATCCCAAATTTCAAAATTTTGAACATTTTTTTTTTTTTTATTCCAAATTCCAAATTTTGTAATTTACGATGTTTTACTCCAAAAGTCGAACTTTATAATTTATATATTTATTTATTTATTTTAATTTAAATTTCTTACGGGTATTGAGGGGGGGCCCTAGTGAGAGGCAAAAAATTATGGTAAGCCCGAGTAATCGCCAACCACTCCTCGTCGTAAGAAAATTCTAAAGGCCCATTTTTATCCGGAAAATCGACCACCTAAAACCAAAATAAAATAGATTAGAAAGGTACATTTGGTTTTATTTTTTTTCCTGGAATTTTTTGGATTTTTTTGAGGTTTTTGATTTTTTTTTGAAGTTTTTGTATTTTTTTTCGGAGGTTATTCAGATGGTGGCAATCGTTCATCGTATAAAAAAAATTACGAGGTTCGTAGTTATCCGGAAAATTGACCACTTAAAACTAAAATAAGACGAAAAGAAGGGTACGGTCAGTCCAATTTTTTTCGTGAGATTTTTTTGATTTTTTGAGGTTTTTTTCCAGTTTTTTTCTGGTTTTTTTGGAAGTTTTTTTTCCTTTTTTTTGGGTTAGTTCAGATGGCGGCAATTCCTTGATGAAAAAAAAAAAAATAAAGCTCGTTTTTATCCAGAAAATCGACCACTTAAATGTGAAGAGAAAAAGGGAGGTAAAGTTAAAGATTGATTTTGCTTTATTTCCTAGGATTTTTTGGATTTTTTTGTTTATTCTTTTAGATTTTGTTTTTCGTATTTTATGCATTAAAAAATAAGGACTTTTTTTTATTCGGAAAATCGATGATCTAAATTAAGAAGAGATGAAAACAGAAAAAATATGAATTTTAATGAATTGTTTTTTTGGGTTTTTTTTTTCCTTTTTTCTTCCTTTTTTTTCCGGCGGTTTTTTAGGATTTGTCGACCATTCCTCAAAATTTTAAGAGGTCCGTTTCTATCTGGAAAATTGATTATTTAAAACTAAAATAAATGAAACAAAAGAAGTTCCATAAGTTCAATATTTTTTTTTTCTGAGAACTTATGAGCTTTTTTTAGGAATCTTGGAGATTTTTTGGGAATTTTGAGGATTTTTTTTCTATTTTTTTGGGATTTTTTTTAGAGGGTTTTATTTTGGATTTTAAATAGATTTCTTTTGAATGTTATTTTTTATTTTTACAATCATTTGGGTTTTATTTTCAATGGATTTCAGGGTTTCTTTAAAGCTTAATTTTTTTTATAGATTTTCCTAAAAAGTTGTTTTTTGGGGAGGTGGCAAAATTTAGGTTAACACAGGTCCGTCCCCTCTCACTCCCCCCTCACCTCTCTCTCCCCCCCCCTCCCTCCCTTCTCTCTTCCTTTATAGAGGGTTTTTTTTTAAATAAAAAAATGTCTACTATTCATTTCGAAAAAAAAATAACAAAAAAAAAAAACAAGAAAAAAAAAAGGGAAGAACCGCAAAACAAAAAAAAAAAAAGGAAAAAGAAAAAGTGTGGAGGGGCGGGGAGAGGGAGAGAGAGAGTGGGAGGGCGAGGGGAGGGGGAGAGGGAGAGGGGGGGGGCGAGGGACAAGGGGAGAAGGAGAGAGGGGGAGCAAGAGGGAAACTGACTTGAAGAAACGGTTTTCTCGGAAGACATTTATCCAGAGCTAAAAATTTTGTCGTCTTATCATTGGAATGTGGAATTACGGCGGCAAATTTCACATGTAAATGGCCCGAGAACCAATAGGAAGGCTTCAAACTATTTAATATTTTCATATTTGGGGCACTTCCCAAAATATTTTTTTCTACCTGGCCCAAAAAACGCCCCGCCCGAGGAAAATAAATGAATAAATAAAATAAAAAAATAAAATGAGTACCTTTAGAATTTTTTTTCCCCACCGCCCTTTTTTGAGTTTTTTTTTTTTTTTTTTTGTTCTATTTTTTTTTCCTTGTTTTTTGATGTTTTTTAGAATTGGTATTACATACTACTTTACAGTATTTTATTTTCTGTTCGGGCAGTCTCCAAGATATTTTTTCTACCTGCGCGAAATCAGTAAAAAAAAAATACGACATCTCAGAATTTCCCCTCTTTTTATTATTTTTTTTCCTTCAATTCACATCACTTATCAAACAAAAAAAAAAAAAAAAGTCCTTTTAACTTCCTAAATTCGAAACCATACCCCTTCCCCAAAAAACTACTTTCCTTCCTCCAAAACCCCCGCTTCCCCCGTTCGTCTTTTTCCTAAATTCCAAACCTGTACCTTCTCCCACGAAAAAAAAAAAACAAACAAAAAAAAATACCTTCCTTCCGCCTCGGCCTCTCTCCTTTCCCCAAATCCCAAAAAACTGAAAAAAAACAACAAAAAAAAAAAACATTTTCCGTACCTCCTCCCGAAAAAACGGTTTTTTCTGCAGAAGCTCTCTCTGGTTCCCATGCGACGTGACGCCTCTCGGCCAATCGTGGGAGACCATGACATCCAAAGGTTCCCGAACCTCCAAAAGTTTCCGAACCTCAAAATCCCGGACGTGATAAACGGACCGGATCTCGGAATTATTGTAGGGGGGGCGCTCAAAATGACCTATTATTCACCCAAAATATGGGGTATAAAGGGGTATAAAGGGCTATAAAGGGGTGGGAAGGGGTGGGAAGGGGTGGGAAGGGGGGGGAAGGGGTAGGAAGGGGGATAAAGGGGTAATAGGAGTTGTGAAGGGTTTTTATTTTATGGAGAGGCTTTGAAATGCCTAACTTTTGAACCTAATAGTGGGGTGTGAAGGGGTATAAAGGGGTATAGAGGGCTATTATGGACATTAAGGATATTAGGGGTATTAGGGTTCTAAGAGATGTATCTCGTAGAGATAATGGAAAAATTACTATTATTTACCCCAAAATAAGGGGTATAAAGGGGAGTTAAGAGTCGTAAGGAAGTTTATTCTGTCCTTGGGCTCTTGAAATGACAACTTTTGAACCCAATTATAGGTTATAAAAGGGTATAAAGGGGTAGAAAGAGTTTTTGGGATTATTGGGGGTCTTAAGGAAAATATCTCCTTGATAGGAGTTTGAATTGTCTAGTATTTTCCCCAAAAAATAAGGGGTATAAATAGGAGAAAAAAACAGATATTTATTCAAACAATTTTCAACAAAATGAGAAGTTTTCAAGAATTTTGAAAAGATCCCATGACCCAAAATCACAAAGTTGAAAAAAAAAAAAAAGTACATGTCAAGTGTGGAAATCCGTTCCCTTCTCATTAAAAACTCATAAACCATAAAGCGAAAAGTGGAAAGCGAAAAACGGAAAAAAAAAAAACTGGAAAGAGAAAATGCAAAACGAAAAAACGGAAACGAAAAAAGGAGAAATAGAAATGGAAAAGAAAAATCGGAAAATAAAAAAAAGAGAAAAAAATTTCTCACCTAAATGATAATCGTGTGGTTTATAAATCCCTGAAATCCCACCGATTCTAATTCCTCCAAAATTTATTACTCCCGCGGAACCGAGATAGAAAATTTTCGGAGCTGCCCAACCTCCATAGAACCTGAATTTTCCCTTTTCCGTTCATCAAAAACCCCAACTATTTTCACTTTAAAACTTTGACTTTGATTTGGAAACCCCATTTTTTAATTATTTATAAGGTAAAATTAAAAAGTTCATAAAAGCATTCCGATTCAATCTAGAACCCCATTTATTTTTCAAACTTTTATTTATTATTATTTTTTTTATTCCTTTTTTTACAGACTTTGAAGCTAGGTTTTTTTTTTTTCCCCTTTGAGGCCATTTCTTTCTTGTTATAGAAGTGTCAAGAATAAAAAACACAAACACATGATTGTTTCAAAATATATAAAAATTATACAAAGATATGTTTTTTTTTTTTTCGCCAAAACCGAATTCTGTATGAATGTCAAATAGGAACTACCAATTTTTCGATCAACGCATTACTCCTTAGCATACTTCCACACCACTTTCTGTGGTACATATGTTTATTTAAAACGGCTATGGACTTTCCCCTCCATGTACAAAATTTGACGTCCACACTATTCACTGTACCAACATAGTGGAAACATTTCCTTCCCATAATCATGTGTTGTGTGACATTGGTAAGCAATCCCTCCCCCCTCCCCCCTCCCCTCCCCTCCCTCCCTCCCTCTCCCTCCACCCCCTTACAATTCCCAGAGGTGGCTGGAGGCCTCATGATTCCCCCCCACAAATAGTGTGGGTAGGGGCTCTGCCCATAGAAGCCAGAAGAAGGGACCAGGGGGGCGGGCGGGGAGGGTGGGGGTTGGGAAAAACAGAGGGGAAGGAGAGGGGAAGGAGAGGGGAAGGGGAGGGGAGGGGAAGGGTTGGAAATTCAATTGTGGAAAAATACAAATTTTCCATTGCCAAGACTTGAAAATGAAAAAAAAAAAGAGAGAAAAAAAAAGGGGGTTGTATTTTTCGAACAAGACAAAATATCTCTCTTGAAGTGTCGTACGGTGACATACTTTTTTGACCACTTTGATAAGTCCGTTATGCCAACCAAACCCTAAAACGTACGGAAACCCTAATTTTTGGTACGATCGAACTATAGGAGACATCCTGATGAAAGAAGGGAACAATGCAAACCCTAATTTTAGAATTGTTGCTCGAATTACTGAATTAGGGTTTCACATGACGACAAAATAGTACCTGAAAATCTCCGCAGCATATTAGCAGATCAATTTTAATATTCTCCATGGCCTCCAAGTGCCGTACAGTGGCGTAAATGTTGTCCAGCTCTCCATGGGCACAGCCCTCCACCGCAATCTGTTTCCAGAAAAGACAAAAAACCATGTTAGGTCAAACCACACGTGTGAGGGCCGACCGAGAGCGCTCCACGGTACGGAAGTAGGATCACAGTAGAGCGTCAAGAAATGTACGGACAGCAGGTGTGAGCAGGGATAAGAAGGGATAATCGCTTACTTTCATGGTTGAGAAGAGATGCTTCCTTGAAAAAAAAAAAAAGGTTTGGGCGAAGCGGATGGCGGGATGGCTTCCTTTTACCGAAACGCGAAACCTAAAAGTGTTCTATGTACAGTTCTGTGTGCCTGCGTAATGATGAATGTACGGTCAGCAGACGGGGAGTAATTATGTGCAAGTTACGACTATTCGTATTACGGTAACTGAGTAGACATGTGAGCTGATGTTGCGCATGCTGTCGCAAACGACGACAATATGCACTGATATTTGAATGTCAAACGACAAATCACAAAGGGACAAACCGTCTAAATATCTGTACGGAGGATCTAAAATCCGACTTTTGAAGGAATGATTTTAAGGTAATGCCACGTAGGATGCTTGAAAATGATGACACATGTAGGGTGTTGAAAGTTGAAAGTTGAAACCCACCACAAGCAGTTTTAGTGTTTTACACTTTAACATTGGAAACGGAAGTGCAATGAAACTGTCAGAGAATCATTCACACGAGTTGATCGCCGGACAGATGGACCGTTGGCCACGCGTGCAAAGGCGTGACATGGCATGCCAGAGCGGCAGAGCCGTGTAATGTGGCACGCTTGGCTTGACGCACAATTGGATCGTCCCAAGATCAGGTGAGAATCTTTCCACTAAATCTAAATGATCGTCTATCATTGGCTCTGCCGCCCAACGTGGCTCGAACCTGAGCCCTTCCATTTCTGTCCACTTCCTACTTTTAATCGAATCTTCTGTCGTTGTCCCCCATTTTTCAAAATGCACTTTTATTTCTGCGATCACGAGCGTGGCGCTGCTGTAGTCTTACGATGACGTGGCAGAGTTTCGGCCACGACACGCGGACATTGCTTATCGGCTTTCCACCCGTCATCCGCGGGAGAGCGGTTTTCACCCATACAGACTGCTCACTTGGACCCCTCAAAATCAGAACAAATATCTTGCGAGCCAGAGTTAAACCCCTTCCCCGTTTTTTCTATCCTCATTTGGCGCGAAGTTCCGGACGTCTAGTCGCACGAGCGATCCGGCCAGATTCCTAGCATCTAATCCATCCACAGCATTTCCGATACCTGCTTCTCCTGTCAAACCTTTTGCTCCCAGAACTACAGTAGCAGAAGAGATTGTCAATCTAATAAGGAAAGCTACACAGAAAAACTGCCCAGAAGAACCGCACAGAAAAATTTAGCGAATTATCTGCTGAAGCTCAGTAACTCCATCTAAGCAACGACCATGGCGGCAGCGGCGTCGCTGAGCCTTAGCTCCACGCCGATTTTCACTAGAGCCGCACTTGGCGGGGAAAATGAGTTCTTAGGAGAGCAACGCGTAGCAGGTTTTGGAAAGAGTTCAGTCTCTGGAAGTCGTTTACAGAGTCTGGTTACCAAAAGCTCTAAGCGTGTGCAGAAGCGTTCTCTCCAGCCAGCTGCCATCCTTGCTGACAGTATTCCAGAAAGCCTTTCTGTCAGTAAAGAAGCAGTGGTAAGTTCGGATTTCTCGCTACTTCTGTTGCAGTGATTTGCAGAGGATAGGCTCTAAATAGAGCAACATAGGGAACCTGATTCGTTCAGATGTTAGTTTGAAACAGCTCATTTTTCTCTGAGTAGATTATGACACCGCCTCGTGGATAACATCAGGTGCTTATTGTGTATGGACGCATGTGCACATACATACAGGAAAAAAATTATGAAAGCTGTTTATTCGCAACTTTGTAGTTTTTACCATACTAGGGATCGACGACGTCTCTGTGAAGATGAAGCTGGAAACTCGTTATGTTTTGTAGCTTACCATTGCAAACTTAGGTTGTTTTTTTTACCAACAGCATTTCTCAGGGAGGATGCTGGAAAGTTATGTAACTTACTATTACAAATCTCTGTTTTTTTTTCTGAACAGACTCAGACGTTCAGCAAGCAGAGGGCTGACCCGAAGTCAGTTGTTTCTATCATCCTTGGAGGCGGTGCCGGAACAAGGCTGTTTCCCTTGACAAAAACCAGAGCCAAGCCTGCTGTAAGCTCCGTTAATCGCTGTCAAATCCTGACTTGTTCTGTTTTGCTGTCAATTTACCTTTTGCATTGTAGTTAACTTTTTGCCTCTATTGTTACTGCGAAACAACGACAGTTTTTCATTATGTCCTTCTGATGGTTTGTAAATGTTGTCCACATCGGCAGGTGCCTATTGGTGGAGCTTACCGTCTTATTGATGTCCCTATGAGCAATTGCATCAACAGTGGAATCAACAAGGTTTACATTTTGACTCAGTTCAATTCAACTTCCTTGAACCGACATTTGGCAAGGACATACAACTTTGGAAATAATGTCAACTTTTCAGATGGTTTCGTGGAGGTAAGCTGTCCGTGTTTATTCATCTTCTGAACTGTTTAATGCAGTAAAGCTTGGTAATTCCAATGACGGATGCTTTTTTTTTAACTGCTCAAACTCATAGTAGCAGATACCTTCTGTTAGAAGTGAGAAAAGGATTTCATATCAAATGTACCTTTGTTCTGTTTTATGGTCAGGTATTATTTACTTTAAATAGCTGTAGTTGATGTTTCGGAGGTTTCTTATTGTTGATGGTTCAGGCCTTGAGCGCAACTCAAACGCCGGTGACTGGCTCTAACTGGTTCCAAGGAACAGCTGATGCTGTCAGACAGTTTTCGTGGCTTATCGAGGTAAGGTCACCATCATCAGTGATTCTGTTCTCTCTCTCTCTCTCTCTCTCTCTCTCTCTCTCTCTCTCTCTCTCTCTCTCCTCCGTTCTGCCGGATCTCCTGGCGGATTGTTCTGAAGGATTCCGGATCTCTGATCTGATGTCGCCTGATTTGATCCTGATCCCCCTCTCTCCTCCTCCCTCTCTCGCTCTCCCTCTCTTGCTCTCCCTCCGTCCATTAGCTGAAATAAGCCTTGTTTTTAACCATTCTGGATGTCATTCTCTTGTTTTCGGTCTGCTTCTATGCTCATTTTTCATGTGGTAACATCATGTGGTAACATGAACAGGACAACAAGAACAAGAATGTGGAGGACATTGTCATCTTGTCTGGCGACCATCTCTACCGTATGGACTACATGGACTTTGTGCAGGCAAGCCTTTTTACTTGACCCCTTACAAGCCTCAGGGTTATCATGTTGGATTACCATAGGTCTTAAGGAAAATGTTTGACATTTTATTTGAAGGAGTTAGAAGTCTCTACCGGGGAAAAAAAATGCTAGTTACACTTTGTATGTGAGCCGTGAGCCATCATAAGAATGATTTCGTATGCTGCTATCAGGATTAGGGTATGGACAGGGGGGCTAATCTAGAAAGGTCTGTGAAAATTTCTAGCAGGCTGGGGCCATTTTGTGAACAGGTTTGGTAAAATGTTGCAAACTGGTTTGAAGCTGTATGTTTTTCTGGTGGGTTTGTGCTGCTGCAGAAACACAAGGACACTGGAGCTGACATTACCATTTCAGTTGTGCCCATGGATGACAGGTATATTGTTGGCTCATCACATCTTTCAGAAGTTAGTTGCACTTGTTTACTTTGGTCTGTCTATTTAAAGTCACTTGTTTATACACTGCTGGGCCCAGCCTCTTTTGGTGCATAATTTTTCGCCTATGGCAGGATAGATAACTGGCATGATCAGACGGATACAAATGAGGCAATTTGTGTGCACGGATGAGGTTGAATGATGCCTGAATTTCTGGTTGCTGGATATAGTTAATCGTGCGGATCATATTTACCACTAGCTTGGGCTGAGCTGGAACTGCAAGGGCTTTGCTCAAACCTATTCTGTAAATTGGCATAGATCATTCATTGAATGATGATGGCCCTATGATGGCCCTATGATGGTCCGTCTGATTGTCTAATGTGCCTATGTGGCTTGGAAAAGCTATTTTATAATGTGGTCCAAAGTTGCCTATTTTTTTAAAGTTTGAGGTTATGATGCAGGTAGCATTTTATGGATTAGGAATGTATTGTAATATATTTATTTATATTCATTATTTTATGTCGTCTGCCTGTTGTCAGTTTAATGCAAAAGGTTTACTATATTGTTATTGCATTTGCTTTTCCTGATAATTTGTTGTTCTCTTGGTTTTTGTGTTTCCAGCCGTGCATCCGATTTTGGTCTTATGAAGATTGACGGATCTGGTAGAGTCGTTTCATTTGCTGAGAAACCCAAAGGTGCCGATTTGAAGGCAATGGTAAGTGATTTATGACAAATCTGATTTAAAAGGAACAGTGACAATGATCTCATGACAGTCACTCACAATGAAGGCAGCAGTAATCTTATGTTTTATTTTTCTCTTGTATGTGTCTGAATAGAAAAGGTTTATTATTTGTCTATTTTAAGTATTGACATTTTTAGGTGTTATATTGGTGACTGCTAATTTCATCTTTGGTTGCAATACAGGCTGTGGATACATCTATTTTGGGTCTTGACAAAGAGCAGGCCGCAAAATTTCCATACATAGCTTCTATGGGTATTTATGTGTTCAAGAAGGACATCCTCCTCAAGCTTTTGCGGTAAGCGGTGGCTTCCTTTTGGCTATGCAAATATGTGATTTACTTTTTGCAATTATGTTTGTGAAGGGGACTAAACTAATTAAGTAACTTGATGCTTAGGGGATCTAGTTCTCATGTTGATGTCATTTCAAGTACAGTTGTAATGGTCAGTCAAATCATGCAGTTGATGGGTTTGTTTTTCACTTTTTCTTTCATTTTCCTCTTTCCTCTGTCCCTTTTCGTCATTCTTTCCCCCATCAGTCGTACCGCTTTTTCCCTCTGGCAGGGTAAGAATTGACCTTTTGTATGAGTCTAAGAATTCCAATTGTCCATCTTCCAAGGGTTGGCTGTACTTGTTTCTGAAACTTCATTTTGCCATGCAGGTGGAGGTATCCCACATCTAATGACTTTGGTGGGGAAATTATCCCTGCTTCCGCAGCAGAGTACAATGTTCAGGTCAGTCTCTCTCCACTTACTTCCACAGACCTGTTATATATCTTTTTGACGTCTTTTATCCTACACTACTGTATTATTATGTTTGTTCATATCATGTTCTTAAATGAAGTTCCCTTTTAGCTGGTGTTCTTGGCTGTGTTGACTTTTTTCTGATGCAAGAATGACGCATGTGAGCAAGTATCTTTCAGAATCTTACCCCTATATCATTTGCAGGGAATGTATTCCTGACAAGACTTGGCTGGAGAGTTGATTCCCGCCAAAGTCCAGCTAAGCTGGATAGGTTATGGGCATGCAGTGAACTCGGATTGATTCCTCAAGTAGATTTCCAGTGGATTGTTCACTAAGTGGATCGTCTGTTGGGGTGTTGCAGGCATATCTTTTTGACGGTTACTGGGAAGACATTGGAACAATTGAGTCATTTTTTGAAGCAAATCTCAACCTTGCCTCTGAGGTACTGGCTCTCCTATGTTTGTTTATGTGTAATTTACTGCACATACTTAATACTGATGATGTAGATTTATTTTTCCGTTTTTCTTTGTTTATCCATTGATACTAGTCGAAGCTCATTTTCATGTTTTGAACTCACTAGTTTACCCTTTGTATGTATGTGTATATGTTTATAAAGAGAACCTGATTGGATCTGAGGTCTTGACCATTAGAATAGTTGCCAATGCAATCAAAAGCAATTTCAATCTCTACATCCTCCGAGTGTCATTTTTCTATCCACCCCTCTGAGATTCTCCTGGATTTTTGTGAACAGGATGCAAGCTTCCGTTTCTTCGATGAAAAGAAGCCCATCTTCACTTCACCTCGTTATCTTCCTCCCACACAAATCGAGAAGTGCAGAGTAAGTGTACTCTAAGATATGTTAGAGGTTGGAGTGCACCATGGAGTCTTTAAATTGAGGATATGCAGATTTGTGGTTAGGGGAATTGAGATTTTCTGAAATTTTCCAGATCAAAGCTGGGTTTTGTAGTTTTTGTCAGTGGAAAATATTGCAGCATCTGGACACCGATATGTTTAAAGTAGCTGGAGTATGGTTCATTTATTTATGGATTTTTTACACAGTTTGGTTAGTAAGGCAAATTCAACTGGGATATTATTCAGTTTCAGCAGATTAAAGGTTATCGGCTGCTTCTTTTCCTGCTAATGTACGAGTTTTTCAGTTTTGATGGGGATTTTTTTGCTGAGTGTTTGTCTTTGGTTCAATTTCTAACTGACATTCTGACTTCTATGTTGAAACTTTTATTTTCTTTCACAGGTTGTAAAATCTATCATTTCTCACGGATGCTTCTTGAAGTCCTGTAGCGTGGAGGGGAGTGTTGTGGGAATCAGATCCAGACTGGAGGAGGGAGTAGAAATCAGAGTGAGTGTTGTAGCTTTAATTTCTCTGTCAATATTGCACAACAATAGGACTGGGGGGTTGATGGAATATAGTCGGTGGTAATTGATGCTAAGCTTTTACTTCTTTGTCTTCCCCTACAAGTTCAGAAATATATTCAAGGGGAACGAAGGAGAATCAAAATTGTTATATCAGTTATAGCAACACTCTGGATATAAAGATAACAAATTTTGGTGTCAGAATCCTCCAGTTTTTTTTTTTCCTTAAATTTTACAAGTTTTATGGTTTAGCGGGATTGACAGCTTGTTATGTCTTTATCAATGCTTGTATATAGAATCACGCCTTACTTTATCAGAGGTGATTGGTGAAACTGCATACCCCTTTTTATTCCTTTACCAAACGAGTATTTTGTAATGTTGGGTATCGAGGGCCCCTTGCCGATATTCGATATGTGTCAAAATTTGGGTACCCGATAATCGATTTATCGCTTCGATAAATCGAGGAGCTTAATATCGCGATATTTCTGCGATATATCGGCTGATATCACGATATATTTCAATCGCGATATATCAAAGTGACGCTAGGTCAAAAAAAAATTCCAACCCTAACCCCCGTGGCGCGCGCTCAGTGGGGGGGGGCAAAGATTTTCCGTACGGTATTCCGTATTGGATCTGTACGGACACCCACCTTTTACCAAATATTTCGCGATATAATATGTTGGTACCGGTACGATTTATTGAGGGCCTCTGACCGATCGATATATCGAATATTGAGCTTATCGCGATATTAATTTACCCGATACCCAACATTAGTATTTTGTGTTACGCTCATTCATAATTGGAGCATATTCAGGTTTACATTTTGACTTAAAAAAACATGAAGGCTGTAATTTGAACTGGGTTTTTTCGGCTCTTTTAGGTGTTTTTACACTTTTGTGTACACTTTTGACGTTTTTCTCATTGTTTCCCATGCTCTTGTTTGCTTTCTTTACTTTGCGGCCCCTTTTTGTTATTGTAAATTTGATTGTTTCTCTGTACGTTTCTGAAGACTTTTTGGTTTGGGCTGTGAATTTTGCAGGAGACAATGATTGTTGGAGCTGATTACTACGAGACAGATGCAGAGAGGGCAGCTCTTCTCGCGGCAGGCAAAGTTCCCGTGGGTATTGGAAAGAACACCAAGATCAGGTATTTTCCACATGTTATCCACTTTTTCCAATCTGTGTTTGACATTTCACACCTTACCTACGTGAATAGTATGTACATGTAAAAGCACTTTTAAACCGCCAGATTAACTTTTTAACTTTCAGATCAAAGCCGATATCCGTTCGACGTTTTGGAAGGCTTTTTTTTTTAAGGTCAACAGGAATAATTCATGGTTTTCTTACAAAGAGTGGGAGTTAATGATCTCAACTTTTCGTGTCTTGCGTTTTCAGGAAAGCTATTATCGATAAGAACGCTCGTATTGGAAGTAATGTGGTTATTGCCAATACAGATGTAAGTAAACCAAAAAATTCCCACATTGGAATGTGTTATTGAAGACTTGTAACTTTTGTTGTATAGTGGACTTCTAATAGTTACATGTAACAGTGACTGTGGTGGTTTTTGACTTTTTTAAGCCTTTTCTTTTAGGTTTTTTGGGAGTTCATTGATGTACGAAGGTTTTCATGACTAACTTTCTTTGATTTGTTATTTTCTTATGACAGGATGTCCAAGAATCTAACAGGTCAACTGAAGGATTCTATATTCGAAGTGGAATCACTGTCGTTATCAAGAACGGAACTATTCTTGACAACACGGTGATTTAGAAAAATTAATTTCTTTTTTTTTCAATCAGGTAAAGAGCTGGTCAAGAAAAAAAATTATCCAAGGAAAAGGTTCCCTCGATATAAAATATTGGGTTCACTCGGGTCAAAAGTGTGATCAGGCAAAGCCGTAGACTGAAGAGAGACCCAATATGTCCAAAAAAAAAGGAGAGTCCCGTCAACAGAAAGATCTGTATCGGTTTCGATTTGTGCTAAGTTTTTTTTTTATGCTGGTATGTCAGCGTGAGTAAGGTCGATATTTTTATTCTTTGTGGTTAAGAGGTGGAGCAGTTTTTTTGTCTTTATCTAGCCGCTGGGTTCTTGCCAGCTGCAACAAAAGCCCCAAAGCCTAAGAAAATGTTTCTTGGGATTAAGAGACGAACAAATGTTCATTATATGATCCTCTGGGAAGGTAACAAAACGCCGGGGAGGTGTAAATGTACAGTTTGAGTTTCAGAAAATAAGGTGAATTATTGCTGGATTGTGAATCATAGTTTTGGTGTAATGTGTTTATGGCTGCAATGGGATAATATATATTTTGCTTATTCATGGATTATGACGGTGAATAGATGTGAAATTGAGGAATTATATTGGTAAAAATGACGGTGCGCACAGTGGAGTGTTCAACGCATAAATTAAAAGTATTGTATTTTTTTGTGTAATATGCACAAAAGGTGTAAATTATGGGGTAGTGTCTGAAAAAGTTCTTCACCTATTTTACATCTATTGCTTGTTTCAATTGTGGAAAAATGTTCCTTTTTGTCTAGGGTTTGAAGAACAAATAGTGGTTGGCTTAATCTTGGAAACTGTGAGCTATATGTATATTTGCATTATCTTTGTTCTTTAGTCGTTGCTAACTGTGGATATATTATGTAGCGATTATGCTATTCCAAAAGAGTAAATCTGCGGCGACGCACAGAAAAGCCCCCCTCTGAAGCGATAGTCGCAACGGCATCGCGAATAGTGTCGTGCGCCTGGATCAAATCTCCCCCATGGGAGCAACGAAGCAAATGGACACCATCGGTCCCTAAGACGCTACCACATGCACAAACAAGAGAGCCAAGTAAAGGAGGATGGGGGAGGCCAAGGCGAAACCGGAGGGCGGTGGTGAACTGAGCTGGTGAGAATCGGAGAGTGGAAAAAATCGGTGTAGCGAAAGCCAAGACCCAGAACCAAGTCCGCCACAAGAGAGAAGACGGGCACGCGAAGAATCGGAGGGAATCGTCGTTGGAGGTCTGTCTCCACACAGTGAGCATGAAATCTGTCTTCAATTCTCTTTGCCTCTTTCATCATCTTTTTGTTATAGCAGTTGTGGTAGTGGCTCGCTTGTGGTATTGTTCTCATTGATGAGTGACGTGCTAAATCACCCACCATTCCAAGTAACCACTTGAGAGAGAGAGAGAGAGAGGGGAACAAGGAGACTTTACCGACAATCTCGCATGTGTTGAGTCTTCCAAAGAATCGGTTTTTTTAAAGATCGGAGGATCCCTTGCAACCTAAGGGAAGTGATTTCTACTTTAAGAGCCATTTGTTACATATTCAGACACCTCTGATCGACGGTGACAAACTAAATGACTAAATCTCATCTGAATCAACTAAATCACTAAATCTCATCTGTATCAACTAAATCTTGTCTGAATCTTATCTGTCTGGATTCAAAGCCTATGTCCTTATCTGTTGAACCTGACTCCAACCCAAGTCGTTGGTATCTCCATAACCGAAAGTGGAGAGAGTCCATCTGACCTCGCTCAAAAGAACCAAAAAGAAGTTAAAAAACAAAAAACGCGGAAAAAAACGGATAATGTAAACAAACTAAAAAAAAAAACCGTTTAATATGTAAGTCAAAATACAAAACCGAAACCCAAAAAAAAAAAAACAAAAATCGAATAGGAAATGAAAAAGAAATGCACACAATAAAAAAAGTGTAAAGTAAAAAACGAGTAAGTTAGGGACCGTCTATGGGTGGGCCTGTGAAGTACAGGAAAGACGAGAGGGAGAAAGAATTTTGACACTATAGAGTGGTCTTTTTTGCTCTAAAACCTGCCTTCAAGAAAGCCGATATCAGGACTGTTTCTTCTTGCAAACTGATATCAACAACAAAAACAGGACAGGGAAAGCCTTTCCATTCCACTTGCTTTGATATGCTACAATTCTAAAAGAAACGTACCTCAAACAGGCTTTATTATATCCCGATTTTTCTATTTTATGATAAAATGAGTATCGTATAGTTTGTATCTCTTCATTTTTTTTTTTTCTGGGATGCAGCAAAAGAGATGCCAAATATTCAATGTTTGAAGGTTAAAATTTTAATAATATTTCTCAAGAATCATTATTTTCATGAATCATTTATGGACATGACGGAACAAGAAACAGTACAAGTCGCAAATCATCTCCGTGAAGAAGTAAATGGAGCAAAGAACGATACAAAACCAAAAAAACCATATCACAAATAACCAGAAAATTCCAATTCGAAGTCGCAATAGATGAACATTAGCTGTGTAGAAGCAAAAAAGGCTATATAATTGAAAATCAAAATGCCCTTAGTGCAAATGAGCCAAAAAAGGTCCAAGCGATCATTTTAACGGCCAAATAAACTTTTTCTGAACAAAAGAAATGACAAAATTGACAAAATTGACAAAATCTACCCTAGCGTTGCTGGTAAAATTATTCTCATTTGTTGTTGTTTCCCATATGAATCAAAAATTATTGCAGGTTAATTTGCCTATGTTACTATCAACTGTATGTAAAAAGAGCAGAAAGTCTCACGAGACTCCCATACAAATGTCATAAACTCTCACAATCTCAAGCCCATGTGCCTTCAAACAAAGGCTTTCCTCGGTCTCCCTTCGCTATAGACTCCCCAAAAAATCGTTCAAAATCGGAACATCCGCGATAATCCTCTCCTTTCAATTGTATACCAAGCTCCTCTTCCAGGTCATCAGAGGCCGAAATAAGAAGAAACTCACAGCCTTCGTAGTTCAAAAAGTCCGGAGGTTCACAAGAGATGAAACGACGAGAACCAAGCTGCCCTTGAAGACTAGCAGGAAAAAAAGCTCGACGCTTCTCGTCCAAACCGACTTGAGAGTTTGTTGCTCCAGGATTCTTAATCTGTGCAAAATAAGGAATACACGCAATTTAGCATATGTAGATGGATAAGAAAGAAAGGAAACAAGAATCATTTGTGAGCGGAATCTATATTAAATGATGCACATGTGCTTGACAATGAAATTTTATGCAGTTGAATGCTTGCGCGTAGTGATGATGCATTACAATCAATGAAACTAAAAATTGAGCTTCATTTTTAGCAGCTTGGACCGCTATTAGTCAAGTCATAATATTCACGAAGGATTAAGAGTAATTTATCTCCGGCAACTGACTAATCAGTTGCACGTCACCATCATCTACTTCAAACGTTTCAGGATTAATAAACCATATTGCTTCAAAACGTTCTGCAATTCAAAACAGTTTTCCACATCATTTATTATCATCGTATCTTTCTCCCGAGACATCTTAGCCAAAATCAGTGCAAATCAGTACATCCAAAGGTGCTTGAGAAGAAGTCTCAACCTGAAGGACATAAGAGGCTTCCCTCTCAATGTTGAAAGCATCCTGAGGCTCCCTTTGCTTTTGCACTTCTGGATACTCCAAGCGGTAAACGAGATGTGTGTTCATCCGACTGCCACTCGAATGTTTGAGGATACGATAAACACCCTCTCCAACACAGCGAGATCCGGGCTGAAAACGCTCCCCTCTTGTTTGTGTTTCATACTCATCTGCGAGAATAGGAAGGCCTTGAGAAATACTTAGGACTACCATTTCCAATAGTCTGATAGTCAGACTTCAAGTATCTATTGCTTAACATGATCTCCTAAAGATATATTTCAGAAGCATATCCATTCAAGTCATCAAAGTGCATATTGATAATAGACCTATGGATTAAACATATTAAGCCAAAAAGTTTGGAATTAGCTTAAAATAACAATTTTCTGGTACCAGATGGTTGTGTTCAGCTTAGACTTGCATAAGGCAACAAAGTATGCTTAACAAGATTCTCTTTCATCCCTTTTGAAGAAGTGTAAAGTTTCTTATTGTAAGCTTATGGCTCGGCTATTGTATATTCACCTACGCGTCCAAGTGTCCTCCACATCCTTCTGAAAACTGACAAATCTACGGAGCCGTTAAAAAATACCTAGCTGCCAAAATACTCATGACAAAACCTCATCAGTAATTAAAAATTTCTACCTCCGGAGATAGCTTTCTTCATGTCCTCGATGGATTTCGTGACGAGTTCAATATATCCCCAATATGGTCGAGTGCGTGATGACGGGTCTGGGAGTTGTTTACGACCTACTACAGCAATCCTCCAGAGATCTTCTTTTCCAATCTTTACAGTCTGCCAAAACGTTTCAGAAAAGGACTTAGTTTGTGTCAGAATAGTCAGAATCGTCAAAGTTGTGGTCAAAATCGTCAAGGCTTCAACATCGAACCTGTCAATTATCAATTGTCGTACGCAGGAAAAAGTACTGATACTCCCAAGGCAAGAAAGAATATTATGCTTGAAATACACGATTGCAACTAATCTTGCATTATTTAGAAACTACCTCAGCTCCTTGACCGTCACTTTTCCCATTTTCCTTCTCCTCTTCCTTCACTTCAACAGGTTTAGTTCCATTTTCGTTTTCCTCCTTCACTGCCGCAGGTTTCGCTTCACTTTCATTCGTGTTCTGATGTTCTTTTGACGCACTTTGCGTGGAATCACTTTCTTTCACTTCGGTCTTTCCATTGCTACCGTCTGTTTCCTCCTTTGGTTTAACGTTATTTGTCTCATTTTTTGCCTCACTTTTCCCATCATAACCAGGGAGATCGGCTATAGGATCGGCTGCTGGACCAGTAACTTTGCCTTCTTTCTTCGCATTTTCTGGTAACTGTTTAATTTCTGTCTCATTTTTGGCCGCAACAGGATGAAGAACAAGAAAGAATCTTTGAACATCATCCACACTCTTGGGCTCCGTTTCATTGACACGTGGCCGGTAAAAAAAGAAGATATCTCCACCTTCCTGAGACACAACAAGAAAAAAAAAACAAAAAAGGTTTTAAAAATTGTGCATTACCTCCAGCCAGACAGACAGATAATCCTCAGGCTGTACGGAAACAACAAACTGTGAACTGATTAGTAAGATTACTCTTGACAAAAAAATAAAAGAACATCGATGTATGATTGCAATTTTGCGTTAGTAGATTTGACTTCTCAAAGAATACTATGAAACGATGGACAAAGCACACAGAAAGGTATTAGATAGCATCATTGCTTGAATATAAGTAGACAATAACGTCCAAAAACATACTGTTTGCAAAAATCTCCAGCAATTCCAGAAAAAAGAATAGTGTAAAAACTAATATCAACAAAACACATTTAATATTCAGAAATATGCATAAAGCATAATATTCACGACAGCAGGAAGATGAGAGACGCACCAAGATATCAACAGGAGATGAGCCCTCTTGAGTCTGTACTTCTTCTCCTTGACCCATGGTTACAGTCAGAGATTAGAATCTTAATTCAATCTGTTTCAAAAGTTGATCAACGAACGAGGACTCCTGCAAAGTAGAATCTCGGGCACACAAAAGATGCCGCAAGAAAGACCGAAAACACTGACAGAAGGAAAAATATATTCACAAAAGATGCCATACACCACCCTAACAAAAGCTGCCGCTTTCCAAGCAGAACAAAGAAAATCTACGAAAGATCTAAAGGAGAATCCTAAGAGAATAAGTCAATAGCAGGCGTGGCTGCAGCAGAACTCAAAGAGAGCATGCAATTTTTTCTCATGAAACGTGGCAAGTGTGAACAAGGTCCGCTTAAACGAGGATTTCAAGAAAGGAAAAAGCCATGGTTCCAAAAACGAGGTTAAAGGTGGATGACTGGATTGGTTTGAAATAAGATATTAGAATCAATAAAGTGAGAAGTTTAGGTGCCACTTGGCGCGCAGAAACACTGTCCGCAGGTCATGCGTCACTTTCTGCTTGGCCCGAAACAATCAAAATACTGTAGAAGCTTAACTACATAAACTAACTTAGACATAAGTGAACAACTACCATGAGAAGCTGAAGCATAGAATAAAGCGCGGAAAAGTGTGGAAAAGTGCGTTACACTATGGGTAGTGATTCCGTATATTAGGGGTCTTTAACGTTTTTGTGCGGCATTTCATCACTAAAATACGAATTGGAAACGTATACTGTATCATGGTCTCATATCTACCCTTCGTACTGAAGGGCTGAAGAAAATATGAAGTAGATTAACTATATTCATCATATGATATCTGTTCGTATGTAAGAGAGTGAAACAACCTGATCTGTTCTATTTTTTTTCTCTCGTGGTATGCGGTTTTGGAAGTATTTTACAACTTTAAGGCTATGCTTTTCTGATGACTTGTTTGTAAAAATGATGGCATCAACCGGTACAAAAAGAAGAGACTCTTGGGCAAGCAGTGTGGAAGTAAAATGAATTAAGCAATTCTAAAGCCACCTGGTGAATTGACGGATTAGGCCTTTTCATTGACTACAAATGAGCCAAACTACAAAATAGCACCAGACAACCCTAACATCAATGCACTTTAACATCCAGTTTTAAGTTCCAACAGTTATCAGACATACGAGTGAAACAACCAGCTGAAGAGAGAATATTTAGTGAATGTTGCCCATTGTTAACACACGGCAGAAATATAGAAAACCAGGCACGCAAACACATCAGCCCCCATATTCGCTATTCAAAGTAAAGCTTTCTCCATATCACGACAACAACTTCAGTTTTCTGATATCTTTCTTCAAAAAGACGTGCTATCTTGTAGCACGTTTTAATAAATAAAATTCTATAATATGTTGAAATGGAGGACGCAGATTTTAACTGTGACTACCCTACAACTAAAGCTTTATTGCAAGGACATATGTGGCAATATTCTTCCAGCTCCCCTAGATAGGCCTAGATAGGCCATATGACCAAAAAAATCCATAAGCAATAGTAGAAGATCTAGCACCATCCATTGATAGCATTTCATAGATGCCTTAATAAAACGCAAGTCTATATTTGCATATTTAACTAATAAATAAGAAGAAAGACTAAAGCATTCTAATGAAACGAACCGAGTAACTAAAGTTGTTCGTCCCACACAAAACAGACGCTTTAATGCAAGGACATAGATTGCAAATGTTGTTCTGGTCTCAGTAACTGCAAAATTCAGAGAAACAAGAAAAAGCTTTAAACACACTACAGGAGACTACCGATTATTCTCTCAACTTAAAAATTATATTTATCACATTATATATAAAACACTTTTATGTACAATACCGGCAGCCGAACTTTAGAATGTTCCACTAAGTTTCAGTTGCCAAGGTTTGTATGATTTCAAGAACCAACTCCGGGTCATCTTTACTTAAAACTATTGATCGAAAATCATCAGTGAAAGCAACCTCCCGCAGATTCCGAGCAATGCACTCAAGACAAGCTTTCTTGACACGAGGAGCATCATAGAGTCTGGCATGAAGAAGTGTCTCCACCACAGAATGGGGCGAAACATTGGCAGAAACTGCTGCCTCACAGACACGTTTTAATTCCGGAACGTCATATTTGTGTGCCGCAGCAAGCATAAAGAGCCCATATTCATTCATTGCTTTTGTGTCATGTTCACCTAAAACACACGGCCCACCCGAATTATTCATCAGACAGTGAATTCATAACAGATAAGGTAACATAAGTCGGGTTAGCTATAACCAAAACAACAACCAATAGCTGGCTTTGTTTGGAAGCCAGCTACCATTGAAAAAGGGAGCTAAATACATATCCTCGTGAAGCCAAGATCAGGAGAAAGAGAAAGTATGAAAAGCAAACAACATCCAAAAACAAAAGCCAAAAAGGAAGCCAACTACAACTGAAAAAACTTATCCAGCATCAAGAATCCCGACTGGAAAATTGGAATCCATAATTCACATACTGACCAGTGTACAGAAAAAGCAAGAGGCCTCGCATAGCTGCTGTTGGAATATCATCCACTCGAATAACAGCCGACGTCTTTTCTTTTAGCTCATGCTCAAACATGGCACGGAAGACAGGAGATCGGCTTGCCTGTGATTCCAGCTTACAATGAATGTAATGTTAGCCAAACCACTAACACAGTGATTGGTCAGCAAAGAAAAATCATCCAAGTTGAAACTGAAGGGAGAAATCACATGATTCAATGTACAATCAGAATCCAATGAACATACAAAAAAATGCCAAGTGGAACGTTTTCTTTATTTCTAAAATGACTGTAAAAAAAATAAAAATAAAAATTGACAAGCACAGAAGTAAAACAGTCGCTGAATTGGACAAATTCAAATGTTTATGCAATCCCAGGAAAAACATTTTTCTATAATAGTTCATGAGCCACCATATCTGAGTTGCTTTTATTTCTTGGCAGCATGTGTGGGAGGCACTCATACAGGTTAATTACAAGTGACGTTATGACGAACAAAGAAAACCTAAAATGTTATGACATGGTACTCCTTTTGACAGGTCTTTCAAACTGTGAGGCTCTAAGAAGCCATCAAAGACATGTAGCTAAGTTCAAGAAATGGAAAGATACCAGGATTGCACGGTGACCCACGGTACGATCTTCGCCGGTGTAAATGGTGACGTCACCGTGGATCCCTTCCTCCAGCATACTCCGAAAAGCTCGACCAACAGTCTCCAGACGTTGAGTCTTAGCACGTTCTCTTTGCAGATTGGCTTCGATTACCTGTGAAGACGGGAGAAAGTACTGGCGTGGTTATAATTTCTAGCAAACTTAGCAAAAACACAAACAGCCCTGAGCAAAAGGCTTCGGAGATCAGAGAGAACACAATGTAGCTGCACAAAACCAACTAAGTTTCTCACAGTTTGACTAAAACGTACTGAACAGCTATTCAAAAGGTTTCTTTGACTGCCCAGGAAGAAAAATATACAAGCGTGAACTCCAGACATTGAGAGAGAAACATGTCAAGTGAAAGACAAAGATTGATAACCACAGCATATAACATGAACTTAACCATGACAACTGAAAGACACCAAAAACCGGAAAAATATCTGCCAGCATATTCTAGCTTTGCCTGTAGTGCGACTTAACACCTGTAGTGCTATACCTTTGGAATATTAACTAAAAATTCCACAGAGCTCAGGAGTTTGAATCCAAAAAGATGTTTGAAACTACGTTTTTCAGCTCAACCAAAGTGCAAAAGGAAGCAGTGCTACATTACTTGATTCTTTCTGGTCTTTCATTACCATTAGATCAGAACTGGATTCCTTCCAAACTGATAGTAATGTATAGTGAAGCTGACACTTTTGGAGAAAGTTCAGAGAACATAACTACATGACTCCAGCATAACGACAGGTCATAAAGTCTCTAATCACTATCACTATCCTGAAAGGCAAACCCTTCCAGTTTATGAGCAATCCTATGCTCTCAAAGTTTGCTTTGTCCAACTTTCTCAAGATTTCAAGCATGTATGGTCAAGAATGATGGAGCCATGGTGTACATTGTTCATCAAGATGTTTGCTAACTTGAAAGAAGTGGGATCTACAATTTTCTTTGTGCTGATGTCAGAAATCAAATAAGAGAACAGCGATGAAGACAATTAAAGGCCCAGAATAACATAAGCTACACATAACCGCTATTAAGGTTAACCACCCTAACTTGAGTGAGTGTTCTTGGATCCAAAATCATACATTAGAGTTGAATACTACTTAGTTAAGTGGCCCATAACGAGCCACTACTTATGTGTTAACGCTAACAATTCACTGACTCTGATAGGGATGGTAGGAGTACTGTGGTCCAGCTTTGCCAGCCATCAGCACTACACAACAGTCGAACCCGGGAAACTTTTTAAAAGTAAGATATGCAAAAAACTAGAACACCAATACGAATATGTTAAACATCTCTTAAGAAACCAAGTTGTTCAATATCGTGAACTCAAGAGAGACTACGAGATGACAAAGGAAGACCCCGGAAAATGTTCTGCAGAAAAAAAACCATCACAAAAACACTTTTCCCTTGCGGAATGAAATCTCTAAAGGCAGTGAACAAGGCAAACTATGCTCCAAGGATAAAAGTTCCAGCAGAATATTCTAGTTTAAGACTGAAAAAAAAAATATAATTGAAAAGCCTTGAAGATAAAAAACCATCAGAAATTATAGATTGCATTAGCAAAGAACTGCCATACCAACAAATTTGCCTCTGCAGTTCTCACGCGTTGTTCGTTCTCAAAATCGCTTCGACATCTTTGGTCGTAACAGGAGTGACAGTATGTCACATCACCTTCGCAAATTTGGCTGCACTGTCAGGTTAAATCACACTAAATCTTTGTCAGAAAAACGTACTATTCAATTGACAACAAATTTCGATATGCTAAATCACTATTTCAACCTACGTAAATCGTAAGGAGCATGCCACAAAATATATTGTTTTTGGACCCGGAAATGACACAAAAATATTGATAAATTGCTCCATACACACGAAATAATCCACTAAACCAATTCCTTTTCTTCATCAAAGTAGCACTTGAGGTCAAGCGTTTGACCACTGATTTAGAGATGCGTCAGAAATAAGATATTGGTACAAACATTAAAACCTTGATTTAAAGACCTAACAAGGGTTAAACCAGGTACGTTGGGCAAGCTGAGAACTTTGTTTCACAATCCGAAGACTGAAACTCAATAATAAAGCTGAATGAACAAAGATTAGAAACAGTCACTGACCTCATAACAAATATTGATATTGCTGTGATTTTCACCCACTGTTCTGGACATTGTCACTCTGACTACTTTTCAATGCTTCCACCCCAATCAATTGCAATTTCTTTCATGTAAATTACAACAAGACGATTGTTTTGTTCATCCCTCGCTAATAGAAAGCCCTTCAAAGAGAATCTAGATCGCGTCCTCTCGCTTTTGCTCTCCTTTCTCACACTACAGTACTGTACTTGCTCAAGTGATGCTGGCAGGAAAGCGAGTTTCGATTTGCTTCGAGTGGCTGGCAACAAACTTGGCCGATGTGCGAAAACAGTTGGAAACGCTGTATATCGTAGCTCCGCACATTACGCGTACTATACGTGAACTCTCACGTACAGTATGGCAAACTGTACGGGGTTGTAGCATATACTGTAGCGTTTTCAATTGTCTTCGCACTTTAAACTTATGGTTCAAACTTCGAAGTCTGAACCCTTAAAGACTGGATTCATATTTGCCAGGCTGGGGAAAACGTGAAACCAAATGAAGGTGGATCCGGTGGAGATGGTAGATCCGGTGGAGATGGTAGATCCGGACCCCAAACGTGGAATCAAATATAGTAGAGCTGTAAGAGGATTCTCCGTAATGGAATCGGCCACATGGAAAACGTAATTCTACCAGAGACACTTCAGTCAATAAGAAATTATTAATTTACGGGGAACAATTACTTAGTTTTCTGTAGCATGTTAATAAATAACTAAATAAGGGTGGACTTCTATTAAGCGTCTCAATAATTGTACGGAATATTTTACTGAAAGGCGTGCCTACCATTAAGTCGCGACAGTAAACTCTTTTTATTTTCGTGGCTCATTCTGGTTGGTAACACGTAGGTTAATATTAGATACTTAAAATCTTGAAAGAATCTTAGAATGCAAAGTCTGAACGCAATATCTGTACGAGCGGAGGTAATATCTGTACCCACGGAGGAAATATCTGTACCGTCGGAGGTAATATGTGTACCCACGGAGGAAATATCTGTACCGTCGGAGGTAATTAATGACTCGTACATAGGGCATTAAATGTACTACCCAAAATTTCAAAACGCAACGACAAAAAGGCGGCGGCAAACTTTGATGGTGGGAGCGTGACGGGATAATTTCGGCAGATTCGCAGCCACCCTGGCGGAAGGCACATGGCCCTTGCGACGTGTACGCAAATATGCGCGCGCTCCTCGTGGATTTTTTTTCTCTTTTCCACGCGGCCTATTTTTACACGTTCTGTATTCGAGAACTGTCCTCCCTGTGCACGGTCTTAGCAAACTGTAGGGTTGGTGACGTGGCGTCACGGATAAAAAGTGTAATTGAATCTGACGGTCCTAATTTACGCCTACAACCTTGGACAATTTTCTGTAATGTTGTTTTCGTTGAAAAAAAAATTACTCTGTACGAACCTGTACGAAACGGTACGGCCATCAGTAAAAAATACCACTTTTTCGCTAATGGAAGTCCGCCCTAAGCGATAAACGGATAAATACATTTCCATCGATATAGCAGATTAACTCCCGTAGATATCTTTATCCCTGGCCAATGAAAGTCATATGAACGCTACAGTACTCTTCAGTATGCTGATCCATTAAATCCTATGCTGATCCATTCAGACGTACGGCAAGTACGTTGTGGATCTTTCAAATCAAAAGGATTGGTGGATTCAACAACAATTTGGTCAATTGGTCACGTCGTCGTCTACCCGGATTTTTATTGTTTTGGAATATGCCGCACGTGCGTTTTCGCCTTTCCGGATTTCACAACAACATTCAATGATTGAAATTTGCAAATACATTTGATGCATCAAACTTCCACATTCAAAATTTTGTCATGCTTTTGTTCACAGATGTGAGTTCATGCTTTGGTTTCCAAAATCAAAGCCGGCAATTCTCTTTTTTCTGGCTAAAACTACACTATACGATCTAAAGAACGCTACTTTTTTGAGGAACTACAGAATGTCTATGGCTCTTCAACAGTTGACCATTTCTTGTGGTCTAGGATGTCTTCCAACTAGACGAATGGCTTGCCAGAGTCACATTTCCTGTGCTTCTTTTGAGCCAAACGTTAACAACAAAAATGCAAAATTGAAGAGATCGGTAGAGGATACATTTCCTTTAGGTAATACTTACTTTCATATTTCGTATGTCATTCATATAAATTGTATCTGCAGTTGGAGCCAGAGCAATCAGCTCCAGTAATTGGTTTCTCCTTAATTACCTTTGGAGCTTAATAAAGTAAACTGTCAGATTACCATGTGCAGTTAAATTTATATAATTATCAGGTTCTGCTCACTGAAAACCATGTCTTCCTGTCACATCTGCAAAGTTGCCCTTTGCCTTTTTCTCAATTTTGTTTGCCTGACACATCCGTCAACTTATGTTATTCTTCCTTCTCAATTGTGTCAACATTTGTTGTCCTAAGTTTTTTTTTAACAATGGCGATTCGATTCTTGTATTTTTCTGTCTTTAAAACATAAACCTTGACCTTAGATGGTTAAGGGATAGATATGAATTTCACGGTATGGCATGCAGGCTCTATCTGTGTGCAATACATTTTTCTGGCACTGTAAAACGTCTTTATTCTCAACCCTTATTTTTTTTTTTTTTCAAGCACTCTGAAAGTTAACGGTCTCACCTTTCAATTGTGACGTCACAATTGAAAATCGGAAAAGCCCTGTGGTGAGAAAAAAGTACTTCGAGTGCCCGAACAACAGTTAAAACTAATAGCAATAGGCAATGTACTATCATCTGTTTGCTGGTTGGTTTGTTTTTTAATTGGTACCAAAATCATCGGTGAACTATAATCCGAAAATTGACTGCCTTTTCTTGTGTGAAGTCCTTATAAAATTTATAAAAGGGTATAAAAGAGCTCCTAATTCAAACTTGTTACCGGTTGCCTTTTCAGTGCCTGACTCATTCTTATTCTTATTCATAATGTTTGTGTTCCTGAAGTACAGTCATAAATGATCAAACAATGTGTGTAGTCAAGTCCATTCTCTTTGTTTAGCTTAAATCAAAATTTAGAGGATATCCTCAGTTGTCATCAGACTCAAGAAATTACATATTTTATGGGTTCAAGGAAAGCCCAAAATGGTATCAACTTTTGTTATTTTTTCATCAATTGTGTGGTATTTGTTATCTTCCATTGTATATATGTGTGTTCCATCTTCTTAAATGGCTGTTGTCATTGAAATCTTAAAAAAATGTTTATGTTTCTCTTTTAGTGCCATAGGTGTTTTCAGAGAGCCCGTTGCATCGCAATTTTGTAATTTATCGAATCTAGCCATTCACATTTTTTTTCTTTCTTTCTTTTTGTAATGTATATAGCAAAATCTATATCAAAAAACTTGTCGACTATGTACAGTTCATACTTGCAAGCTTCTCAAGAAGGAATTGGCTGGGTCGGTTTTATTTTGTTTTTTATTGTTTCCAAATTATGTTATTAAAGGAGAACTTCAAAATTTCGTGGATGTACAAGCATTTCGACTTCTTCCGTGACTCTTGTGTCGGCAACCAATTTTTCACACCCTCATTTTTTAATCATCTATATATTTGTTACTTTCAGATTTTTCCTGGCTTTTCTGAATAGTACTTTCTAATTAGCTTTAATTTTTTCTATGATGTTGTTTTTCCTGGCTTTTCTTCCATGTCAAATTGCGTACGCCTTCAATTTCAAAGTATTCGAGCAGGTATTATGGAGTGTTTTGACAACATGTGCTTAGCTTATGATGTGCCAGTTCTATTCCTGTGCTTTTGAAAAGTCGACTCTGATGGGGTTGTGGGAGGGGGGGAGAGAAGTATTTTGCTGGTTTTTGTTTCTGACGTACTCTGAGGTTTTTTTTAGCTGTACATTTTACATGGCGGTTTTCTCTCAATCGTCTGTTTGAAGTTTATTCCTCTGCATGGTGTAATTTCCTCTGGCAGAAGTTCCCTTTTCTCAATTGCTATTTTGTGAAATAATTCCTCTACATGGCGGTATTTCCACTTGCAGAACTTCCTTATAACTTTATTAGCCTCTGCCATGGCTGCATGAATGCTAACAGGTTTGTGTTGCCATGCAGTTCAGATACACACAGCCTTGGATTGGGAACCAAATAAGACAAACAACAGCTGGCATGAAGATTCTTTGAAGGCAGGCTTCGCAATTGCCTGTTGGGCATTGCTGGGAATGTCGTCAACTGCTGGTATTTTCATCTTTTCTTTATATAGTATTGTGTCTTTCATGGCAAGTCTTTCGCTCCTGTATTTAATTCGTCTGTGTATATTTGGAGCTGTAAAAAAAATCATTCCGATCTTTTCTTTACATGAACTTTGCATTTTTCATGGCAAGTTTCTTTCATGTGTATTTTGCTTTTCTGTAGATATTGGGTGCCAAAAGAAAAAATACTGTTTTTGTGTCTTTACGTAAGCCTAGCATTTTCCATTGCAAATCTTTCACCCGTATATTTAGTTTTCCTGTCTATATTTGGCGTCATAAGGAAAATAAGGCAAGTTTATACAAGGATTTTATTTTACCCTGAAATAAGCATGCTCAGTTCACTATGATGCTTTTCTAGTACCTCCTCAAAGCTGCCTCGATATTTAGTCTCTGGTTGCAACCTTCTCTCCAAAATGCGTTTGTAAACTTGGTCAATAAGTTTTTTGCCAAGTATCCATCACATTCTTGTTGAAACTTATCGTATGATCTCTCAGTAAGTATGGCTATTGCCTGTTCGAGTTATTTGTTCAAAGTTATCATCACAAGAACAGACAGCAAGCTGCATCTAATCGTTCTAAAATATTATTGACAAAGCTCCGCCTCAGGTCTCTCTTACATCCTACTCAATCAGTAAGCCGAATATTAGGTAGGATTCTTACTTCTTTCTTGCTGCTTAAGCTGGTCTTCACCTTTTCAGTAAACCCTTGGCAGTTCGAATTTACTTACCGATTGGTCTTTGCTAAGAACTTTTGTTAAAACATTTGCCTTGTCAACTTGCTCAATTTTCCTAAATTCGAAGTTATTTT
The DNA here is from genome assembly GCA_037447655.1 of Zygnema cylindricum. Lineage (NCBI taxonomy): Eukaryota > Viridiplantae > Streptophyta > Zygnematophyceae > Zygnematales > Zygnemataceae > Zygnema > Zygnema cylindricum. The sequence continues at coordinate 11,967 of JBBHKE010003348.1, read as the reverse complement.
ATTTTCTCCTTGATGGGTGAGCCGGTAGGGGTTACATTTCTTTGGCTATGTTGTATCTTTCTTCCAGGCCATTATAACCTGGAAAATTCTCAGATCAGCTGGTCATCGTTTTTTAGAACAGTCAAAGTTCCCTTCATCGGCTAGTATGCTGTTTTTGCATTTGTTTTCCAGGTGGTTGGTTTTCTTATTATTGGCACCATGCGATGAGAGTGGTATCATGCATGAGAACCGTTACTTCGCTTTTTAAATCTCATGTTCTTTGTCCCGTTACTTTTGGAAGGCAGGAATGATTTCAGGCTGTTACTCACTATCCCATAATGTTTTTGAGTTGTGCTTTAGGGTAGGGAATGCCCGCATGGCGACGGTGACCAGAATGTAGCAGTTGTATTTGTTGTCCTCACTACTGCACCCATTTTTTCTTCAAGATTTTGAACTGCTCTTAGTTTGTGGATTTAGCTCACATGGTAAATTAGTTTGTATGTCTGCTTGTGGCCTCAGAAGAGTCAATCCAGATAGGCTAACACATGTTACCTGTTTTGTTGCTTGTTATAAACCCTCGTAAGTGATCGCCAATATCTGTATTTTGTTTGTTGAATTGCAGAATGTGTCTGGGCTGAACAAGCTCCCACCGTATCCCCTCAGGTGTCCTCTTCAAAGCCGGTCACGTTGGGGAGGATGTTTTCTGGAAAGATTGGTTATTCCTTCTTCTACCCAGAAGGATTTATTATTGCCACGGTTAGCTCTCCCCAAACTAGAGCCTGGATCAGCAAGATTGATGAGACAAGAACCTTTTTGGACAACCTAGGACATTGTGACTGATTGAATTGCGGTTTAAATGTTGACAATTTGGTCTTTCTGGTTAGCAAGCTCCCATGTTACTGGTGGTGATGTCATGTGATGTGTAATGTTTTAATCCGGATGAAACGGTTTACATTTTTTTGAAGCATTGAAGCACTGCTGGTGCTAAATTTTTTTTATGCTTCAAATTTTGTGATTTTGTGAAGAATTTGGACAAATTCAAATGTCTGTAATTCATAGGTGATCCTTTTCACTAGGAGGATTTTTTTTTTTGAGGCCTCCTTCACTTTGGCATTTTCTAAAAAGAAATATGTGTTACATGCAGAATCGAAAAGGAGACGAAGATAGACAACCTGATGGTTCACAAGCAATAGCTTTGGTTGGAAACTTCAGCAGTTTTGATACAGTGAGTGACTAAGGATGTCATTTCCCTATTGCATTTCTTAATTCCTTATAATAGTAGTCACATTGGATTCTTGATGCTTTATGTTTTTTATTAAGGGGAATTGTGACGAGGCAATTTGTCTATGTGGATTCCTGGTACATTCATGACTTGAAATCCTCCAAGTTTGACATAATCATTTCACTCAGTTTGCTTGTCCGTATTGAAGTCATTAGTAATCACATATTATATTAGGCATGGGGTGAATGAAAGCAAAGAAAAGCTCAATTCGAAACCATTCTCGATGTAAACAAGGTAATAACTACAGATCAGCTGCATCGACTTTTGAAACCTATGCAGGATGGAAAAACCAACATCCCGTAGAAGATTGACTTAATTTTAGATAATACGAAGCCAATTAATCCATTTTGGGTCATGGATCGTTAGCACAAATCAGCATTTGAGCATATGCGGATTAAATTGGTCCTCCAAATGCACAGAAGGGCCTCCGTCAGGAAACTCCGGTCCTGTTAACATCTTGCGCTTCCATCTACCATGCGGCTTCTCACTGTGCCAGTCACTTATTTGTTTGTTTATGCTCATTTATCGGCCAAAAAGACACTGACTTTGTCCTGTATATACCAATTTTTTTTTTGGCATGACATATTCTGGGTACAGTCCAATTATAGGATAGTCAGCCACCTTTTGTAGTTAACAAAAATCTACAACCTATCTGTCAGTATTTTAATAATTTCGCTGTGATGCCTCTTGGCCCTTAAGTTGACATGTCTCATCTTCTGTCTTTTGCCTGGACAAGCTCATAAAAACAGTTTTTTTTTCCCATGGGATATGCCCATCTCTTCGCTGCTTTTTTGCTCTTTGTTTTTACAGATAAGTGTGATCCGGTTTCCCTTTGGTGACACGGACATCAATGCATCCCCGTTGGACCTCGCAGCAAAGCTACTAACTCGTGGGGTGAGATTTCACCTTATTAGGGAAATTTTTGGTTGGACAATTTAGAAACAAAGTGTCAGTAGCAAATCAGTAGTCTGACGGTTACCAGCTTTGACATTATGTGCCGTTCGCTTTGTGAATCTGCTTTCTCTACGTGGAAAAGGTAAAGAGTTGTACTATTATGAACTGCATTGATCTACTGCTTGCATTTGCCTGTATGGAGGACCATTATACTGTGATAGTATTAGACAGCAACATTAACATTACTTGTTGCGAGTGAAAACTTCCAACAGAGGGGATTGTTTGTAAGTGGATACCTGATTGTCATTGTACAGTGGGGGCTTTCAGAATGTGCGGACAGACTTTATTTCTGCAACAAAAAGAGAACAAAATGATGCGGCAGGGCTCGACAATGGCCCGCATTATGTTTACGAGTGAGCTTATAACCCACATTATGTCTGCGAGTGAAAAAAAAAACTTTTAAAAACCTGTTAAAACCTTTCAATTATTTAGAAGTTTTAAACTCCTTCGCATTGGCATCACTCCAGCGGATTCATATTATCGCCAAAGGGATATTACTTGTATAAAATGTGTAGATTTCATGGTTTATTTTGGTTCATCTGCGAATATTTCGGCTTTGTTATCATAACCTGTTTAAGAGCTAACATTTATTTACAACTGGTTAATGCAGTTATGGTAGCTTTATATAGTCATTCTCCACAAGTTAACACTTGTAGCTTTTTTCTTAGTGTGCTGAAGTGCAATTTTTTATTGTTCTTTCCTGCAAAACGGGTTTAAAAGTGGACCTGAATCTTAAAAAAGTTTGGTTCTTATTCCATTTAATTTTGTTATAATTGTGATAGTAATATTGTTAACGATTGAGCTTTCTTGCAACATGATTCTTACTAGTAGTTACTCCAGTTACTTGTTTCTACTTGTTACAACTGAATCATGGAGATTTCATCAGGTCAATAACCAAATCATTGCTTCTCAGCTTTAGACAAAGGAGCGTAGTTAGGTCAATAGTGTTTAACTTGAATGACTACATACAACTAGGCAAAGTCTTGAGCTGTAACTTACAAGTTTGGTGTGGTCCAAGCATAGTTAAGTTAGTAGATTCTTCATGTCTGTGTTATCATCTTTGGTTAAGTAAATATTTTCCACATGACCGGAGGACAAGGGTAGTCTAACTTAGGCTCTTGAGTTCTACATGGTTACGGAGGATGAGCTACGGAGGATGTATTGTTGGGTGTGTGCACTCTACCATCATTAGATATGGGAAGGTTTCTTTCCTTTCTAAAGTGTAACTTTTGTCCTGATTGCTTCATCTAGCGCCATTGCTGTGTGCTCTTAAGCTGAACTGGCTGGTTGAGTCATGGTCCTATGTCTTATTTACCACACTGGCTGTCGACTGCCATGATGGTGTGTCTGAAAATGCGGTTCAATTGTCTTTTGTTTGTGCTCCAGGTATGTTACTGAAGTTTGCCGCGGGAATTTAGAAGAAGGAAAAGGGGGCATACCAGACTGTGTAAGTCCCAGTGATGGGAGTCTCCTCTCGACAGTCGTTCGTCATCATGTGGCCTCAGTGACCATTCATGAAGGTGAGTGAATGCTCACTTCTTAAATTTACTGAATGTTCTTATATCAGTATTTAATCAAAGGAGAAGAGGAAGAAGACCGTTTCACGATCCTTGCCATTGGTTAACCATCATTATGCAAAGGTAGTTAAAGACAAAAAAACAAAAGAGAAAAAAAAACCCTCCAATTTAGACCTAAAAGTCAAAATTGGAATTAGTAAACATAAAGAAAAGCAGGCTGCCTGAGGCATTCAACAAATAGTACTTGCCAGCCAGGTGGCAGTTTGGTGCACCATTTTGTGGAGGAGTGGTCTCATTAAACGTTCAATGGGCTATTCTGTTAGCTCTTTCTTATGATTTGGGTTTTCTCTCACTGAAGTTTTATGAGGTTCAGCATTTTTGTTTTTTAGTCCAAATTAGGAGAACTTATTGGTTATGGACTAATAGCCTTGAGGTCATCATTGAGGTAATCGATCCTTTAGATAAAATTTGATGTGTCTGTTCTCCATCTTGTTTCCTTTAGATAGTAAATTATTGCCTTTTGTAATTTTACATCCTTACTATCTTTGAGTTGTTCATAAACACACATGCATTCATTTTACATCACACACACTCAATCCGAAGTTAATATGTTCGTTTTTTCCTTTTCCTCCTCTGTAGGCAAGAAAAAAATTGATGGGTTTAGCATTCCCTTTGACAGAAGAATTAGAAAAAAAAGTCGATGCGTTACAAAATTTGATGTCTTTAGTGTTTTTTTTATTCCAGGGGAGTTTTATGTGATCAGTGCGTCGTCAGCCGAGGCAAGGTGGTCGGAAATGGCCACTGCTTTGCGGGCGGCTGTTTCGTCTTTTTCTTTTGTTTAAGCTTCTTGTGACAGCTAGTGTAGAAACAAAAAAAAAGTAGATGTAGATTTAGCAACGCTCAGGCAAGAGCAAGTAGTGGTTTATTTTTACTGGTCTCCTGGAAGGCCAGTTTGCCATGTTGTATTCCATGTTGCTTCTAATGCAATGTTCTTCATTGGTCTCAATTTCTCATTAATTGCTTTGTTTATGCTTGTCTATTACACTTGACATTTCTTTGAGTCCATATACATATTGATGTTCTCTCTATTATATATTCATATTGCTAATAGCGTATGCTAAAAAGTGTAAATCAGAAATCGCAGTAGATTGTTTGTGTTTAAAAACGTTTCGCTTTTCAATGATTTTGTTCCACTACTAAATCTTGCATGTGAGAGCTCGTCACTGTGATTCAGTGATCACTTTATCAACATTGTGAAGTGTAAATTATAGTTAATATACCGAACATCATGGAAACTCTTTATGAACGATTGCTTCATGTAAGGTGTGATTTGATGGACAAGCTTTGGTAGAACATACGATGACCTTATTTACTACCTTATTAATATTTAGCTTTTTCAATATATTGTCTCAATGAAACTATGCTATAAATGGCAGTTCCTCCAGACTAACTTCCATTGCAATTTGTCTTCTCCTCTGATACAAAACAGTGTTATTCACTAGTAGTTTTTTTCTAATTCTATTTGTGTTTCACGATTGTCCATGTCTTTTGGACCAGAAATATAATTACTCTAGTCAAAAACATTTTTCACACTAACTATTTTTGGCCCTCATAGACGAAGTAATTATAATCTAAAAAAGAATCATAATCATTTACCAATATAGCTTCTTTTTATTGTTGTGCAAACATGTAAACCGACTTGAGAAAGCCAAAAAAGTTGGAAAATAACCAAAAAAAAAAAAAGTGGATGAAAAAAATACAATGTTCTGAATTCTGACTATACCAGTATGTGTAGATTTGACTAATTTATCATTGATCAATTCCAGGCCCAACAAAAGTCCAACGAAATGTTTGTTTGACATCCACATAAAGCAAAAAAGAGAAGGAAAGAGAGAAAAACCAGTTTGTTTGATTTCCAAGATTTTCTGTTGGGTGGTTTAAAATATATTCTTCACTTTTCCTTTAACCTCAATAATCGTCACAAAATATACACTTTAAACCTCCATTTTTTATTTTTTTTTCGTTTCCTTTCTTTCTTTGTTTTCTGCCCTTTTTCTCAACTTTTCTCGGCAAACAAAAAAGGAAAAGTAGTAAACAAAAATGAAATTATCATTCAAATTTTAAAAACTTATTGTCCAACAATAAGTCACTTTACAACTGGACAAAAATAATTGACCTTAAATTTGCAAAGTACTAATTCCAACTACAACTTTTCTTACCTTTTTCCTTTTTCAACTTATTACAAATTAAAAACTTGAAAGAAAAGACGTTTTTTTTAAGACAAAAAACATGCAATGAAGACAAAACTTCACACTGAATGCTTTTGGACAAATTCCACATTCATTTCAATTATCTTATTCTCTCCCTCTACCCCCCCAGATCTTTACAATGGATCCTCCTTCCCAAATTCCACTTTTTCCTCCCACCTCTCCGCCCTCAAACCCTCTCCTCCCTCTCCTTTACTTAACTCTCCCTCGATCGTTCCCCTCTCCTCTCTGTGGTTCTCTCTCTCGACTCTCTCTTCTCTCCTCTGTTCCTCACTCCTCTTTCTCTCTCCTCTCTTCTTCCTCTCTGCTTTCTGTCCCCCCCGCCTCTCTCTCTCCTCTCTCTCTCCTCTCTGTCCTCCTTTCTCCCTCTCCTCTCTCTCCCCTCTCCTCTCCTCTCTCCCCTCTCTCCTCTCGCTCCTCTCTCTCCTCTCTCCCCTCTCTCTCCTCTCTTTCCACTCTCTTCTCTCGCCTCTCTATTCCAAACCCTCCCACAGCATTCCTCAATCCCCCCTCTCCCCTCACAATCAAACCCTATCATCATCCAACCCTAGGCCCCTCTGTCCCTCTCCACCACTTTGACCCTCTCCCACTTCCAATCCCTTCATCCCTTCCTCCCTCCCTCCATCCCCCCTCCTCTTTCCTCTCTCTCGCCATCTCCTTTCAACCCCCTCTTCTTCTCCTCCGCCTCTCCCCTCCCTCCTTTCCCTCTATTCGCTCCCTCTCCCTCCTCTCTCTCCTCTTCCTCCACTCCATCCTCGCCCTCCTCTCCCTCCACTCCATCCTCGCCCTCCTCTCCCTCTCTCCTCCCCCTTCTCTCCCTCCTTGCCCTCCTCTCCCTCTCCCTCTTTCACTCTCCTCTCCCTCCTCTCCTCCCTCTCTCTCTCTCACCATTCTCTCCATCTCTCCTCTCCCTCCCACTCTCCTCTCCCCTCTCCTTCTCTCCCTTATCCTTCTCTCTCTACCTCAACTCTCTCACTCGCCATATCCCTGGCCTTGCGACCAAGCCATCGGTCACCCATCCCTCTCTTCTCAACTTGTGACAGATCGTGTCAAATTGACTTTTTACAAAATCCCGTGACACTCGTAACGCCCCTCCCTTCCCACACTCTTGCAAAATCCCTCCCTTCACTACCTCCACCTGACTCTGGAGGAGGTAGAGGTAAGAGGCCTGGAGGGAAGAGCGAAGGAGAGCACGAGGAGAGGCTCCCTCTTTCAACAAAATCTGGTTTAAAAAAGGAAAGAGGTTTTTTAGGTTTTTTTGTAAGACTTTCGAGAGGTTTTACTAAGGCATTTCCTCTTTCTTGTCTCTTTCGATTGTTTTTTTTTTTTTACGTTGTCTGATGTTTAGGTTTTGTTGTTTTTACAAATTTTGTTTTTTTGTTTTTTTTTTTTCTATGTTTTGTTGTCTTTAGTCTTTTTAGAGAAAATAAGGTTAAGAAACCGAGGACAAAGTTTTGCCTGAGGATTTTTCATGAGGGAGAGGGAAGGAGAGGGAGGGAGGAGGGAGAGAGAAGAAGTAATAAATCTATTCAGGGAGTTTGAATGGTTTATACCACCAACGAGGATGAGATTTCTTGGAAAGATTCATTTGTTGGTTTATATACAAAAACTAAACCTCCTTCTCCAAACATGGGGGACGAAGAGGGAAAGGAAAAGGGAGAGGGAGATGGAGCGGGAGAGAAAAAGGGAGAGAGAGAGGTAGAGGGATAGGGGGAGAGAGAGGGAGGGAAAGGAGAGGGAGAGAGGGGGGAAGAGGGAGAGGGCGAGCGAGAGGCAGAGGGAGAGGGAGAGGAAGAGGGAGAGGGAGCCGGAGATGCAGAGAGAGAAAAAGGAAGACGGAGTGGAAAATCCTTCTTTTTTTTCCCAAGTTATAGTTTACCTGAGCTTTTCCTCCTTTTGATGCGAGAATGTACTCTTCGTCGCGATAAAGTTCCCCTAAAGCAAAAGCTTCCTCGGGAGTTCGAATTAATGCCCCTATTGACGACCCCAAAACGATCCACTTTCGAATATCTTCGGCAATTAATTTTGTGTTTTTTGAAATCTTCTTTCCCGGTTCACTCTATTGAGAAAAAAAAGAAACAAAAAGAGAAAAACAAAGAGAAAAAAAAACAAAAGCGGAGCACAAACGTTTGAATTTAGAAAAACGCACGATGCACTTTTCTCTTTTCTGGAACCCACTCTTTTTTTTTTCTTTTTTTTTTTTGGGTACACATATATATATTTTTTTTTTTTTTTTAAACTTAGCTGTGAATATTGTATGATTCTATTTTTACCCAAAAAAAGAAAACATCATTTTTTGAGAGAGAAAATCCTTCAAAACTTAAAAGTTTAATAGGTAGGGAAATTTCTTTTCCCAGTCAGAAAATATCATCAACAGATGACTTAGGTTTATAAAGAAGAAGAGAAAGAAAAAAAAAGATAGTAAAAAAGTTCTATAGTTGTTGAATGTGAACCACAAACTCTCGTTTTTTTCCTTTTATTTCCGCATTTCGACCCCGAAAAGATTATTTTTTCTTGTTAAAGTTTAAACTGTCTTTATATATAAAAAAAAACCTCCACAAACGAAACAAAGGAAAACGAGCTCACTGGAAAAGCTTTTCGTTGTAAAAAAGGTAATCGGAAGTTTTCAAAAAGGGGTTCTTCGGCATTAACTTCCTTTATGCTCGGAACTCGACCGTTTTGCATATATTCCGTTAAAACTAAACCTGCAAATTTAACAAAACAAAAAGAAATTTTAAATGAGTTCTTTTAAGTTTACGAGGGAAATTTTTTGTTTCACATACGTTGTTTAGTGTTTTTCATATGTTATTCTGAATTTTCTTCATGTTTTTAAGTATAATTTCCATGTTCTTAAGTGTTTATTAGATATTAGTTAGTATTCTTCATATTTTTTAATGTTCTGCATATATTATCTAGTGTTTCCTACATGTTTTTTAGTAATTTCTACATGTTTTCTAGTGTTTTCTCAGTGTTTTCAACACCATCTTTTCTGTTTTTTACACATGATTTAGTGTTTTTAAATGTTTTTCACATGTTATTTAGTGTTTTAAAATGTTATATAGTGATGTTTTCTAACATGTTTTCCAGTGTTTTCTAAATGTTGTGAAGCGCTTTTAATACGTTGATTAGTATTTTTTTCAGGGGGTTTTCAGATTTTACAGTGCTATTTAGAAGCTGTATTTCAAAGGGATTTTAGGAATATTTCAGTGTTTGAAAGTGTCCTGAAAGGGTTTTTTAAATGTTTTAGGATTTAGAAACAGAAGGATAGGAAGTGATCGGATGGTTTGACAGAGATCGACTTCCAAAAACAAAAAATAAGCAAGTGAAAGAGAGAGCGGAAAGTCTATGAGGGAAAAGAGAAAGAGTAGAGGGGGAGAGAGAGAGAGGGAGGAAAAAATCAAGAGATAAAAATTGAGACAACTTGGAAAGATTTGTAAGGAAGATAAACAAATGTGATGCAGATGCAAGAAAAGAGGAAATAAGAAAAAAAGATAGAGAGGAGAGGCAGAGAGAGAAGAGAGACAAAGAAGGAGAGTGTACTGGCTCTGTAGGGGTTGAGCGTCCTGAGCTGCAGCGCCTGGTAGGACCTGAGATTGCAGTAGAGGTGTGCGAGGGAGAGTGAGGCGTAGGCGGCGAATAGTGTGGTGCCACGTGGCCCCACACGTGTGGACAGCAGGATGCCCAGAGCCAGGCCCAGGGACTTGCTGGCCATGCCCTGGGCCTCGCCTTTGGCAATGATCTGGAAAATGGACACCCAAAAAGGTTTTTCTTTGGTTTTTTGGGTTCGGATTTAGTTTTGGTTGCTGGTTTTTGGTTGTGGTTTTGGTTTAAGTTTTGGTTTTTGGTTTTTGGTTTTTGGTTTTTGGTTTTGGCTTTGGTTTTGGTTTTTTGGTTTTTTGGTTTTGATTTTTTTTTTTTTTTTTTTTGGGTTTTTGTTTGTTTTTTTCAGTCATTTTCCCATTTTGTGTTTTCCCGATTTTTTTTTTGTTTTTTGGGTTCTTTATGACTTCACGTTTTTTTTCCTATTTTATAACATTTTCTTGATATTTGAAACGAAGTAACATTTTTGCCCACAATACACGATATTATAACACTTTCCAAATCGACAGTGACATTTGATACAACACTCGATAAAAAATGAATAAGAAATGAAAGAAACTTTAATTTACACATTCAATTTAATTCGACATGTAATGATTTACAAGATTTAACAAATCCATATCCCTTCTTGAACCGAAAGTACTGAACCCGTGTTCCACGCTAGTTGTATTGAAAAAAAAAAAAAAAAACTGTAAACCAAGTCTCAAAAAAACTACAGAATGTCAGCAAGAGTACAAACGCCTGGGAAATGGTTTGTCGTGGAGTTCAAATTAAAAAGCAAGTTCAAATTTAAAAAGGAGTTCAAATTTAAAAGAATTTACTCATAATGAATATTTTTTTTGCAGGCAAGAATATATCACCACATCGCCGACATCTTATCTGACAGACTAACCATCACACATCGCAAGAACTGTAAAATCTTGCGTCTAAAAAATATACTCAATGAATATTTAGCAAAAGCCAAAATCTCAAATACAATGTCGAGAGAAGGGAATCAAACACTAGACCTCCACATGTCTTTGTGAGTATGTGGCAACAGCATTGTTTTTGTTTATAATCTAGTGCAGTTATTTGATACGGAGTGTGCAATACTGTTCTGTACAGGGCAGTCACAAATATACATAAAAAGCCGGCCTCTAGTACAAAATCTAAATTATTCGACCGAACACGGTACAATTTTGTGGATAATAAAAATAAATTATGAATCGGGGAGGGAGAGGGGGAGGGAGAGGGAGAGGGAGAGGGAGAATTTCGAGCGAAACCGAACTGAACCAAACAAAACCAAGTTTTTTCATAGTTTCTGTTCGTTCAATTTACTTTTCAGTTTCTTACGGTTTGGTTTGGTTCCTGCAATTTCAAAAACCGTTTATTCTACTCCATCAAGCCAAACATGGTTTGAACCGGTGTACGATTGTACTGTCGAAAAGTACCTAAGAGTACGAAATTATTTACGGTACGTGTGAAAAAAAGTACAGAAAATAACGTACACTAATGTACAAATGATGTACAAAATTGCACGTTAAATTTGACAAACGAACTTTTCGGGCTTTCTGGCATTTTTTAGCGTGTTTTTTACGTCGTTTAGGAGTAATAGTTTACAGATTTAACGGGTTGAGCGGTTCGGTTCAGCGAAATCCAACAGTTTGGTTCAGAATGTTTAGTTTGGTCTGGACCAAAAACTGAACTAAACCGAACCGTGACTGACGTGACGCTGACACAATTTAATGCAATGTGAACAGGCGGTACGACAACCGTACAAGTTAAACTACTGTACCGAAATTGTACCTGCGGGAAAAAAAAATCTTAACAGAGAACATTGTATCGCGATACGAGTGTGTAATCTATCGTGTGGTGCACACAGTGTATCGCTATTAGCGTTAATAACACTAATTCTGGCCCAAAGTTTTTTGCCTTTTAAGCATAAAAAAGGTTTACAACACGGAAACAATCCTCATTCTACTTATTTCTCAACGCTAATAGCGATCCACAGTGTACACCGCTCATCGCTGTTAGAGTTAGTGAATTATCAGCTTTGACACATTCTTAGATTTTAACTACACTCAATTGTGTTTTGCAACAAGGCTTGTTGATAGCCACATACTTTAATGATGTTATTAACACTAATTTACGATTTTGGGTCAAAAAAACACTCACTTTTATCAGAGAAATTAATAGTGATTCACGCAATTCAGCTTCTGGGTTTATTCAGGTGAGAGAGAGGGCTGAGACTGATGTCATAGAGGAGAGCCTTGGGGAAGGGGAGGGATGGGAGGAAGGGAGGGGGGGAGGGATGGGAGGGAGTGAGGGGGGGAAGGGGAGGGGAAGGGGGAGGGGAACCGAGCCTGTAACTCGCTTGATATTACATTGT